>VDFB02378093.1:0-69626 GCA_007258455.2 Sequoia sempervirens
CCACTCACAACTTGAAATAGTGACCACTATTGCTCAAATTTTGACCGTTGTCCTAAATTCCAACCGCTATTGTTCTAAAGATTGCCACTATTGTCCTATTTTCTGGTGCAAATAAGAAATTAGTCCAAAATTGGATAATCTTTCATCCTTTGAAAACAAAAATAATCATACCTACACCTAGTCATCTTAACATATTAACATATCCATTAGCAAACCAAAAACATCACCTACTTTTGAGACATAAATCAAACACAAACTTGGATTATCCTCTTACTCATATTTTCTAAGATATTAAAATTTACTTGTAAGCATAGTTCAAGTAGATCATCAACATATCCTTTAGAAAAATAGAGCAAAATATCTGTCTAAGTCTTGTACACTTTTGTGTCCCAAAATTAGCGTCATCTCAAAAACATCCACCAAACATCACCCATACTTTAGAGTCTTGAGCATCAACCATATCAAACCATTAACAAACCTTTACCAAAAGGATTTTACACATTATCTCCATACTTCATTTTAAAACAAAAAAAACCAAAAATAAAACATCGTTTCATTCCATAGTTAGTGATCACAAAAATTCACCTAGGTCTTGGACTTGTTTATGACAACAATGAGATCTTAACACAGGAAAAAGATGGAAGCCGACAAGAGTAGCTCAAGTGCACCCAAAATGAACACCACTAATGAGGAGCCTTAGTTATGGGGTTACAATCCAAATGACCTTACAACTCCTCAAAGGGAACCCATGTTTAAAGCTACACAAAAGCAACCATGTAGTGATGAGGAAGTACTCCTTAGACACTAAAACATGATTGATAGTCAAAATCAACTTCCAAATTCCAAGGACATGATCATAGAAGAATATGATAGTGTAGACATGTAAAAATGACCTAATACATATCACACATCCTAAATAAAAATTTCTCATCATCGACATCATTATCACTAAATATCACTGCATTTCACATCATTTACATCAAAAACCCTAATTTCCTCTATTAATTGAATAATATTACATTATTTAATTAATTCACTTTTTCATCATTTTTGACTAATTAAATAAATTTTATTTATTTAATAAAGTCATAATCTAACTTTATTCCTCTTGATTAATTAAATAACATCAATTATTTAATTATGTCACTAATTTACCCTATTCCCCTAAATTAATTAAATTATTATCACATAATAGTTTAATTAAAACACTTTCCCCTAAAATTGAATAATTAAATAAATTATTCAAAACATCATGAAAAATGTCAAAACAAACAAATACAACTTTGTTTGCAAAAGTCAAACATGACTTGCACATTCAACTCAAAAAGATTAATTAATTAAATCAAATAATTAATTACCCTCACCTACTTTCATGATTGAGAAAATTACGATCCCTCGACTACTCACTTTAATTGGCTGACTGATCCATCTATTCTTGAATGATTCATCTATTCTTCAATCCCATTGAAGGCTCAACATGATTTCTTCAATCACACTGATTATGTAATAAAAATCCACTTATTCTTCCCATCTAATTCCTCTCAATGGTTTTGAATTGTTGATTAGGATATTATACTATGTGATCTCGAGCGTTCATTTCGAAACAAAAAATCTATATAACAACCTCATTTCTTCTAAAAAATGATTGAAGAATCAACTTCTTTTGCACAATGAAGTAATGCTGAAATCACAACCAATTTCTTGACAAAATTTACATACATATTTGATCAACAACATCACACTTTGAAGCTTTTTTCTACACACAAATGGAGGCTTCACATTGATACAACAACAATCGAACATCTTTATGAATACACTTCGACATGGGATGGTAATGCTACAGTTTTAAATTCATTTTATATTATTTTGTTTCAATTTCTTTCTTGAATTCATTTCTTCATAGTTTCATTTTGTGAGTAATGGGCATGAATCATCATCTTTTTGTTTGAATTAGATTAGTTCAATTCATTCATTTTGATCTAATTGCGCTTATCAATTTCCCCCTTACACATTCTAGCACACCTGGTGACCTTAGTCCTTAACATTAATGTTTATATGAGTTTTTGAGCAATTGTAGGTTCTAGAAATGCATTTGAAAAATCTTCACATAGAGCTATAGAAAAAATTACATGGTTGTTTTGTTGTTCCTACTGCAATCACTCCTTTTTCAATCGCTTTTGATGGAGTAACATGGCTTCTCTTGAAATTTTGAATTGCTTCTGCACATGACAGGGCTGCACTTGAATTTTTGGGCCGCTTTTTCCTCCAAAAATAGGTCCACTGGCGCACAAAAGAAGGCCGCTTTTGACTTAATTTTTTTTGCATTTGTTCTGTTAATTTTTTTTTTTTTTCTGAAAGATGCAAGTTATTTTTTGATTTTTAACACTAACGATTATGGTTTGGGTGTTCGAAGTGTGCTAATGTTGTTTATGTAGGTTTTGCAGAAGCATGGCACGTGTTTATCCAAGAACCAACTAACACTTTTATTATAGAAAAGGCGAATGGTCAAAGTTTTTAAATTTTTTTAGAAGCTTTCATAGTTGGGAAAATCTTAATTTGGTGCACAAAATGAACCCCACAACTTGCACATTTTTAATTTGGTGCTCTAAAAATAATGTTTAATAAGCTTTCTAGATTAAGACAAAATTTCAATTTGGTGCTTTAATAAGAACATTTCAGAAGCTTTCATAGTTTAAGAATTTTTTGATTTTCGTGCCTAAAATGAACCCCACAAATCCACACGCCTTCGGTTTTGTACTCTAAAAATAATTTTCCAAAGCTTTCCTTTGACCTACAATTTCAATATGTTGACGAAACGAGCGATTTCCTTTTGCTGATCAATTAAGAGAAGGCTTTAGAAACACTTCAATTGGTGATTAAAATTGGACAAATTGATTTTCTAACTTGCACATTACTATCTATATTTCTTGATATCTCAAACACTTCAATTTTGGTGCAACATAAAAATGATTTGCTAGTCTTTTTCACACTTTGTTTTGGTTGTATAACACTGCTCGAGGGGATTAAAAATAACATTGCGATGAAGTGTATACTGTGTCTTCCATGTTTGAAAAACTGAGTACCTATACTCTCCCCTCACGTATTTTGGGTGATCTTGGGTGATGAAAAGTACTTTGAGTTTCACATTTTTGTCTCTTTATTTTTATCCTTAAAGAGGGGCTTGCTATGAAATACATCCCACGATGGAGAATTCATAAACAAGTTCTTGAAGCACATTTACCAGAAGGCTATATCAAAGGTTGTGAAATCATGAGAAAGTAACTTCAATCCTGAGGCGTCAATGTGCTGCACCTAATCCCACACCTTAAGTGGAATGGGAATGGTTAAAGAGTCTTAAGTGACCAGCAGGCAGTAGTGAGACGATGGGTGTTCTTGGTTTGTTTCCATTAAAAACCATTTGTTTGTAGTGTCCAAATTTGTCCTTCCAAAGAGTTCTTTGAAGTGGTGCATTGGAATTTATTTCTAAAAAGTTACTTGCCATGTCTAATTTTGGTTAAAGTGTAGAGATTAAGAGTTCATTCTTAACATACCTCTACACTTTTTCCTAGATTGCATGTAAAATCATCCCTTCTACTATGAAGGGCATGAGGCAAGCCCACCAAGAAGAACATACCCACTTGAGCTAGGATTGTGTTGCTTGCGAGTCAGTTTAAACACATTGCATGATTCCAAAACAACTCAAACACACATCAAAATATTCAACAAATCTCAAAAACTTTAAGGTTAGTGTGAATACTTTGAAAAAAACCCTATGTTTGCACTCCCTAAAAGATATCCTGAAAAAATATCTTTGAAGGTTTTTGAACATTTAGGCTTAGATTTCAAGTTGCATTAAATATGAAGTTAACATTGGAAAACTATAGCTTTTTTGGTATCTTAATTTTCACTTGGTGGAAAGAAACATGTCTTTAAAGTTATAGACATTTAGATCCAAAAATGAGTTTTTGTGGTAAAAGCTTCACGTTAGTCCATACATTTACTATTGTATCATTTGTCATATCTCAAAAATAGGACACTTGAAAAAATTAGATCAAACAAAGTCATCCAAATCTATAAAATTTATCCAAACTACTACCAACATAGAAATTAGAAAACTAAACTAAACAGAGGCTGCTTTTGCTACTATTTCTGTCACACTTGAAAAAAACTAGCCACAGTTGACCCAAAATTTGCCTCTTTTTCTCTCTGGATTTTGACAAAGACTGTCAGAAACTCACCGCTTTTTCTAAACTAAACACACTTGATCTAAAAATTGATGCAATTGATCATTTTTATGCCACACTTGGCCAATTTTCTTGGCCGCATTGCCCAAAATATGACCGCTCTTGACCAAAATAGCCACTTTTACCTGCACAAATTCACTTGTCAGAAAATCTACACACAGAGGCCGCTTTTGAGAAAACTATCCACAACTGCTTTCTAGATTTGGCCATAGTTGACCAAAATCTGGCCTCTTTTGACAAACATTACCACTATTGCTATGAAATCACCGCTTTTGCTCTATTTCTAGTGAAAATTAGAAAACCCATCCGAAACTAGTTATAAGACTTGTGAGAAAGAAAAAATAGTTAGACTCCCAAAACACATCGTAATGTACATTACTCCATCATCCATTTTCAAAATCAAACACCTCATCCTGCTTTTAGCATTCAAAATCAAAACAAACAACTTGGATCATTCCTTCAATCAAACTTCTAAGATATCAACATTTGTTTGAACCTCAAGGCTATTTCAAGTAAATTTCCCGCAACATATCCTCTAGAAAAATAAGTAAATTATTAATACAAGTCTTTCAAAATTTTGAGTTCCAAAAATAGCATCATCCAAAACATCACTCAAACTTTAGGGTCTTGATTATCACAAAAACCATATCAAAACACCAACACTTTCATCATTTCACTTTATGACCATTTGTCATCTAATTGGTGTCCAATTGCTCTAGTTCAACAACCAAACCTTACGACACCTATCATACAACCAAGTCTCACACAAATTGAAGGTGAAAAAATAGACACCATCAGTAGTTTGAGAAACTTCATATTTGAGAGAAATGAAACACCCACTCACTGGAGAAACACAACTAACATCCTAGATAAAGAGAAATGGAAAGCATATTTGCAGCCGGAAGGCCCCTATTACACCTCCCATGTGGCAATAAACACCATCCTTTAAAATAGAAAATCCCAAAACACTCAAAAAAACAAAAAATCCTAAAAATAAAGCATTCTTTTATTCCATAGTTAGAAATCACCAAACTTTCACAAAGTCTTGGCACTTGTTTATGACAACTACATGATCACAACATAGAAAAAATATGGAAGCAAACAAAAGTAGCTCTAGTGTACCTCCAACAAACACCACAAATGACGAAAGTGACCCATGGGGTTATAGACCAAGTGACCTTATGACTCCTCGAAAGGAACCAACATTCAAAGCAACATCAAACCAACCACCAAGTGAGGAAGAAGTAATCCGTAGAAAAAATGAAATGATGGATAACCCAAATAATGTGGTCATAGAAGAAGTGTATAGTGAGGAAGAATTATATGGGGAAGAAATATTTCAACAGTCCAACAATCCCAAAGTACTTAAAATGATGGACAAGCTCCTAAGAAAGGATCCAAATACCTACTTTTTAAAATTAGCACAACTTGGTGCTAAGTTACCTATATAATTTAATGTGGAAGGTCTTAAAGATCCTCACCTCATTCCCTTAGGGGATAAATTAGTTTTGAGGGAAACACCCAAACCATTAGAGAATCTGAACATGCCACCAATCTTCTCACAGAGCAATGATCAATCAATGAACAACTCTTTGTTTAGGAAACCATCCCAAATCGAGCAAGCAACAGTGGCCCAACAATATCAAGGAGGTCCATCTCAATACATTCCAAAAGGTAACAACCCACCACCAGGACAGTGCATGACCCAAAACACTTCATACATTGACCCTTCCCAAAATGTACAAAATTAATAAGGACAATTTCCACAAAAAAATCCACAACAAGGTGTGCCAAAATTGAACTACTTAGGCAACCTTAAAACAAATCAACAATATCAACAAGTTGTGCCACATGGTATCCTTCCCAATCAACATCAACGAGGTGTGCCACATGATACCCTTCCCAATCAATAGTTCCAATAACAAGGTGTACTACCAACGCACTATCACGGTAACCTTCAAAACAATTCATCCCAACAACAAGGTGTACCACCAACACACTATCAGGGTACCCTTCCCAATCAATAGTTCCAACAAGGTGTACCGCCAATGCACTATCAGGGTAACCTTCAAAACAATTCATCCCAATAACAAGGTGTACCACCAATGCACTATCAGGGTAACCTTCAAAACAATTCATCCCAACAAAAAGGTGTACTGCCAATGCATTATTAGTGCAACCTTCAATACAATTCATCCCAACATCAAGGTATACCACCAGTGCACTACCAGGGTAACCTTCATAAAAATTCATCCCAACACGACGTACCACCAATGCACCATCACGATACCCCTCTTCAACAAAATCAACAAGCACTTAACACTCCTTCCATAAAACAAGGACCTAACCCTCCTTACATTCAACAAGGACTTAACACTCCTTAAAATCAACAAGGACTTAATCCTCCTTTTGTACAAGGAATTAATCCTCCTTCCACTTAACATGGTTACCAAGGTCCTATACCTCCACAATACCCAATCTATGACCAAAAAGACATTGTGGGACAACAAGGTTACTATGCACAAGGTCCACAAACAAACGTACCAAACATAGGGGTAGGCATACAACTACAAGCCCTAAATCAAAAGATACTGGACATCCAGATTGGAAAACCAAAGAAGACCTACACACTACAGGATATATGTCCATTCCCTTTTGATTGCTCTATTACTATGCTACCCTTCCCTAAAAATTTTGAAATACCAAAGTTTGAAAAGTACAAGGGAAAGGGCGATCTATTAGAACATGTGAGAGATTTCTTAGTAGCTTGCATGGAAGTGCAAAACAATGATTCTTACCTAATGAGACTTTTTCCACGTAGTCTCACTGGTCACGCTATGGAATGGTTCTCCCATCTACCACTAGATATTAGGAGTTTTGATGAGTTTACCAACAAGTTTGTAAACCACTTCTCGTTCAACATAGAACAAGATGTCACCATCACTGACCTCTACAAGATCAAACAAAGCCAAGGAGAATCCTTTACATCCTATCTACAAATATGGAGACATAAAGCTAGCAGATGCAAGTGGCCTATCCTTGATAAAGAACTAGTGGATATCTTTGTTTCCAATGTCCAAGTAGAAATCAATTACCAGCTCACCATGTTGTGGCCCAGTAACTTCAAAGAGACTATTGAAAAGGGACTAAAAATTGAAATATCTCTCATAGAAAGGGGAGTCATTAAACTAAACAACTCAAACAAACCTTCTAGTTCAAATGACAAACCCAAGATTTGGGCTAAGAACAAAAATGTTACCAATGATGGGGTAGTTGATGCTAGAGCTGTATGGAACGTGAAAAATCCCAAAGTACCATTTAAAAAAAACCCCAAGTTGAAAAAATAAGCTACACTCCCAACAATGTACAAAATAATCAACTCACCTATCCCCAAAATAAACAATTGGATAACCAATAGACAAATCAGGGAGGATACAAAGACAATATGACCAACCAAGGAGGAAATTCACAACATTAGGAGAAACACTTGAGACAATAATGTGCAAATTGTTCCAACAAAACCTCATCAAAGTCAATGATCACCTAAACTACAAAGAGTCGAGTTTCAAAACACCATGGTACAATGAAAAAGACTTATGTGAGTTTCACAAGATCAAGGGGCATACAAAAAATAATAGCATGAGACTTATACATATAATACAAGACTTAATCGAAAAAGGAGAAGTGGATATCAAACACCGTCCTGGAAACAAAGATCTCCAAATCTACACAAATCCATTTCCTAACCATGCTAGGAAAAATGACAAAGGGAAAGAACAAGACTATCACAACGCCAACTACACCTATGATGACACCGTCCTAGGTACCCTCTCCCAAGAAGATGACACTAGGGTCAATGTGTTAACTATACGAGCTAGGGACCCTGGATGTAATGTAACTACCCATCGAGGGAAAGTCATAATACAAGGAGCCCCACCTAACCCACAACTAAGTCATCTAATGACTATAGTATTGTGGAACAACCGAAGAAGACTCTCACTTTGGTCTCCATCCTAGAGATGCTAAAATTATCACCCGTGCATAAGGAAATACTAGAGAAACCTTTGGAAGCATTAGTCTCTAATGACCTCAATCTTGATCAGTTTCAAGCCATGGTTGGAAAAATCATGACTAATCATCATTTAGTATTTTCTGAGAAAGACCTTCTGCATAAGTCATTCCACAACCAAGCCCTTTATATAGAGGTTGGTTTCCACAAACATATGGTCAAAAGAGTATTGATAGATAACAGTGTAGGTTTAAACATCTGTACCTTGAAATTTGTTAAACTTCTGATGATGTAATTGACAAAGGCAAAAGCACCACTATAAGGGCTTATGATAACCTAGAAAGAAATTTAGAAGGGACAATCAAGCTATTTGTATAGATAGGACTAGCAACAATAGAAACCACATGTCAAGTATTGAACCTTGAGCTACCATATAACCTTCTTCTAGGATGCCCATGGATTCGTGCACTACAATTAGTTCCTTCGACATTCCATTAGTGTCTAAAATTTCTCACAAAGGAAAGGAGGTTACATTATATGCTGATCCTAAACCCTTCCACTACTATGCAAAATTGGAGGAGAAATACAACAAAATACAGTGTATACCTAGTAATGATATATCATTTCACTCCTCATATGTCAACCCATCAACACTACCATCAACCTCAACTAAACCCATATCAAGTGAGAAACCCAAATCTGAGTCCAAAATCCAAGTACTTGACAAAGGTAATGAGAACTATCATTTCAACCAAGCCTTTTGCATTGGAATGCTTCCCCCAACACCACATATTTATGGAGGGCCTAAAGAGATCAAACATGTTCAAGCAGTAAAAATGATAGCCAAACCCACAATCATTACCAAGTGGGGAGATATGAAGGATGAGGAAATATTCAAAGAAGAAAAAAAAGAACCGAAACAACTACAATCCCTTCTAATTGATCCTAGTAGTAAAGGGTATTATCTGGCTAAAAAAATGGGATACATTGGAAAAGGTGGCCTTGGGTGACATAAACAAGGTAGATGGGAACCTATTATAGTGGAACAAAGAAAGAAGAACATGGGACTAGGATATGGTTCGATAGACATGGTTACTCCAAATACTGGATGTACCTCTTTTAAGAAAGGAGCTCCTTGACGTTAAGACATCGAATATCTACCACCTTATAGACAATGATTTCCCATTTAGGACTTATTTGAAAGTATTAGCATAAGTATATTCGCTATCCAAACTAGAAAACCTACATTCAAAGATTGTACTTATGAAACAAACTCTAATGAATATGAATGGGATTCTCCTTCTTTTGTCACCTCTAGCAACGATGACCTAGATACCTAATAGGAGAATGATAGTAGAGCCATATTGACCATTTCGACAAATTTCGTAAGCTTTACATATAATAATGACAACCTACCCCTTTGCTACCCACAGTTAATAGATTTGGACCAACAATACCATACGCCTATTTTGGATCAATTCCAAAATGATGAAGCTATTGTAGAGTTTACGGGGATTCAAACTGATATACCATCAAGAGATCATAAAGTAGGTTTTGTCATGGAACTTGAACAACAAGCATATTTCAGAGGGGATATTGTGTCCTCTAGTTGCAAAATTGAAAAAGACAATGTAAAAATCAACATGAGATCCCATAGGGAAAACCACGATGTGGATCTATTGGATACTGAAAAGAGAAAAATAAAGGAAAAATCTAAGGGTGAAAGCCTCTTCATGGCACCCAAAGATGGAGGATTCAATCTTCCTATTTTTGAATATCAAGAGAAGTCGACACTCCTAGTTGAAGAAATAGAATCTATCAATGTTGGCACAACAGAAGAACCCAAGATCACATACTATGCAACATCACTTGATCCTGAAGAGAGAGTGAACTTATCAGTGTTCATTAATGAAGGAAGATAAACTTCACATGGACATATGCAGAAATGCTAGGGCTAGATCGAACATTGGTCGTACACCACCTAGCCGTATTTCTTAGAGCTAAACCCATCAAGGAAAAATTATGAAATGTGCATCCCAAATAACACTTTTGGTAAAAGTAGAACTAAAGAATTTGCTAGATGTGGGTTTCATCAGAATAATTGATTATCTTGAATGGGTATCAAATCTAGTAACTGTATCAAATCCCACTAGGGGCATCAGAATCTACATAGATTTCTGAGATCTAAACAAAGCTTGTCCAAAAGATGACTTCCCTCTTCCAAGCATTGATATGATTGTAGATATAAAAAAAAGGAATGCAATGTTGTGATTGATGGATGAATTTTTAGGATATAATCAGATAAAGATATCCCCTAGGATGATCAACATAATATAGCATTCACTTGTGCATGGGGGACCTTCTTCTGGAATGTCATGCCCTTCGGTATAAAGAATGCAGGAGCAATCTATTAGCAAGCGATGACTATAATCTTTCATGATATGCTGAATGTTATGGAAGATTACGTGGGTGATATACTAGCGAAGTCCATAAAAATAGAATACCATCTAACCTTCCTTGGAAAAGTGTTTGACATGCTCGAACAGTATAACTTGAGGCTCAATCCGAAAAAGTGTGTATTTGTAGTAACATCTAGGAAACTACTAGGATACATAGTGTCATGAAGAGGCATTGAAATAGATCCTACAAAAGTAAAAGCTACACAATAAATGCCTCCTCTAAAGACATTGAAGCAACTCAAAAGTCTATAGGGTAAACTACAATCCATCAGGTGATTCATCACACAATTGGTAGACAAGTGTCATCTGTTCACTCATCTCCTACACAAAGACATCACATTCAAATGGGATGGTAGGTGTGATCAAGCGTTCTAGCAAGTAAAAGAGTATCTACTTACTCCTCTAGTACTAATGCCACCTATTCCAGATAAAGCAATGATACTCTATGTATCTACAATACAAGCAAGATTAGGAGCTCTCCTAGCATATATAGATGATAATAACAAGGAAAGAGCAGTCTACTAGATTAGTGGAACACTAGTGGGGAATTGAACTATTCACCCATAGAAAGAGCGTGTCTCTCTATTGTCTTTGTGGAATAGAAGTTGAGACACTATATCTTGAATAGAAAAGTAAAGATAATCTCAAAAGTAGATCCACTAAAATACCTATTAACAAAAGCAGCTCTAACAGGTAGGATTGCTAAATGGGTGATGATTCTGAGCGAGTTCGACATAGAGTATGTAGACAAGAGAGCCATCAAAGGACAAATAATAGCAGAACAACTAGTAGAAGCACCAATGGAAGATCACTAGCCTCTCATAATAGACTTCCCAGATGAAAGCATATTGCTAACAAAATAGACAAGTTGTTGGACCTTGTACTTTGACGGGTCCCACACTCAACATGGCTTAGGAGTTGGTATATTATTTCTCACATCACAGGGAGATAGAATACCTAAGGCTTACCAAATTGATTTCCCATGCACAAATAACATCTTTGAGTATGAAGCACTAATAAAAAGACTCAAAATGGAAATCAAATGTAGGATAAAAGAATTGCAGGTTTATGGAGACTCTCATTTGGTAATCAGGTAGGTAAATGATGAGTATCAAACACAAGATGACAAGTTGATGCCATATAAAAGGATGGTGGAAAATTTCAAGCAATATTTTGTCACTATCACCTTTGAATAGGTTCCCCGGATCAACAATAGAGCATCCGATGTAATGGAAATGATAGGTTCCCTTCTTGTTAGTCCACAAAACATTTCTAAGTATGAATTCCTTGTGGAGAAACTACTTGTACCAATGTTCGATATCCCAAAATCAAAACTAGTGTGTGTTATTGTTGGTCCCAACTCGCCATGGTACCATGATACATTTGACTATATCCAACATGGTATCATACCACCTCATCTAAAAAACACCCAAAAGAAAACCTTTGCTCACAAGACTTACCGATTCATAGTCCTAGGAGACATCTTATATCATCAAAGTTTAGAGGGTACTTTACTCTGATGTCTTGACATAGAAGAAGCCCAAACCACCCTATAAGAGGTACACGAAGGTGTTTGTGGGTCCCACTCTAGTGGACCTAACCTAGAAAAAAATTCACTAAGAATAAGATAATATTGGCCCTCTATAGAACGAGAAGCTATTGCATAAACTAGAAAATATCATCAATGTCAGCAAAACACAGTGACCTTATTCATGCACCAACACAAGAGATAAGACCTATCACAAAACCATGACCTTTTTTATAGTGGGGATTACACTTGGTAGGTAAGATCTCTCCCATGTCTTCAAATGGACATAAGTTCATTATTACAACAATCGAATACTTCACGAAATGGATAGAAGAAATTCCATTAACCTACATCACCGGTTAAAAGATATCCAAGTTCATCTTGAATTATCTGATATGTCGATATGGAATTCCCAAAACCATCATAATAGATAATGGGACTCCATTCAAAAACCAAGATGTCAAATAGCTTTGTTCCAAGTTCTTTATCCAACATAGATTCTTCGCGCCCTACTATCCCCAAGGAAATGATCAAGCTAAAGTGTCTTACAAAACCATCCCGAAGATACTAAAAAACACTATTAATGATGCCAGCCGTGATTGACATCTACAACTAAACCTAGCCCTATGGGCTTACCGAACTAGTATTTGTACACCTACAGGTGCCACACCATTTTCCTTGGTCTATGGATCAAAAGCTATCTTACCTATTGAAGTCAAAATTCCCTCACTATGAATATCACTAAAAGGAATGGTCAATAATGAAGAGAATCAATTGTCCAGATTAAATGAGTTGGAACTCCTAGATGAAAGGAGTTTGAGCACATTAAACCATCTTCAGGTTTATCAGAATCGACTCAAACAAAGCTACAATAAAAATATCAAAAATAGAAACTTTTAGATCGGTGACTTAGTACTCAAAGAGAATCAAAAAGTACAACTAAATCAAGATGGCAAAGGTAAGTTTGAACCCAATTGGTTAGGTCTGTTCATTATCACAACAAGCTATGGTTCTGATGCCTATCAATTAGCTACTCCTAAAGGGGAACCTTTAGATGAACTGTTGAACAACAACCATCTCAAGAGGTTCTATGCTAGAAGCATGTCAGAATATCCAAAAAAATCAAAAAGTTAAAAATTCCAAAAAAAGCAAGAAAAATAGTAAAGAGAAATAAAATGTTCTTTAAGTGAAAACCACTTTGTGGCACTTTTAAAACATGTACCATAGTGAAAACTTGGAAAATAGGCACTACATTTGAATAAGACTTGCATCGTTATCTATCAGCACTATCTAAAGCATCCACCTGTTCATCCCATAATATAACATGTGTCCAACCATGGCTTGATAATTGATTTAGTATTAAACCTTGTCGCACCATCAATGTCTGTCTCCTCTAGTGAAGGTGATCTTGCCTCAAACTAGGGGAAACTTCTCGAAATAGGTAGTGCATTGGACCCTTGTATATCCCCTCATGGTCGAAAACTATCAAAATTAAAAAAATCCAAAAAATAGCAAAAATCAAAACAAAGTCATAAAACAAGAAAATCCCAAAAACATGTTATGCTTTTGAGTCAACACAAGTCAAACTACATGGTCTCTGTGTGTATAACATAGGCAAGGCTTATCAACCCCCGAGGTCGTAGGTCAGTCCCCTTAGGTGTCTATCATGCTTTCTTTCAATATTAGTTGGAAAATTCAAAATTCAAAACAATTCAAAAAATAAAAAATGATCAAGAACATGTTCTTATCAACCCAAGTGAACTACGAGCCTCTGCGTGTACAACTTAGGCAAGGTTTATCTTTGATGAACCCCTGAAGCCCTAGGTTAGTCCCCAAAAATAAAAATAAAACATTCAAATGTCTTATCAAAATCCAAAAACATTCATAAAATTTCTTGAAAACAACAAAAACAACATCAAAAACATTTGAAAAATATCAAAAAGGTCCTACCTCCATCATCACCAACCACAATAAAATTTTCATCCATAATAAATGATCATCACACTCACCCTTTGAAAACACAAACAACAAACAAAAAATAAAAATAAAAAAAATTCCAAAGTAAAGATTGAAATCATTAGACAACTATCAAGTGAAAAATGCCAAAGTGTTAACTACCTATCTATTGATAATTCACCAACAACATCCTGAGATATGCCTTAATGGATCCATTCCTACAATAGACATCATCAACAATGGATAACAACCTAAAACCTCAAAACAGATATGGCAAGTGATACTGCAACATTGCTTATCTTTTTATAGTCTTATCTTTTCAATTTATTGTAATACCACATTCATAGGATCTCTTGAGGATTTCCATAAGGATTTAGAGAAGAAGGAATGATGGTATCAACTGTCAATTTTTTTTAGTTCTTTTTGTAAGATGTTTTTGTGATACTACCATGGAAAATACTTGCTTTTTTGGTATATGGAAGTTGTTTTGAGACAATTCATATAGCAGTTGCATGTTAGGTATTTCATACCTCTCTGTGTAACTGGTCTGAAAAGTTTTAACATAACTCAACCATATATTTTAAACAAGGTTTCCGTATGTTTGATATGAGCAAGAATATTCCTTGTATGCCGAGTCAAAATCAACATAATGGATACAAAGCCATCTTAGTTATCAATACCTTGGTGCATCGTGTCTTTTTGCTATATCAAAAAGGATTGTTAAAGATACAAAGCTTCTATTCAAAGCAAAATAAACTCATTAGTAACTAACAACATCAAATTTCTATCCATCATCAAACATTTCTTCTAACTAACATCCATCCTACATCACAATATCATTAGTACCACATCCATCTTGCATCCACAATTTTTCAATACATATCATGATGATAATAAATCAATAAAAAAATTGTATCATGTAGAAATTATACCATAAACATCATCCATCATATATCAACATCCATCATATACATAATAAAACATCATTTATCATATATATATATATCGATCATCCATCCATCCACATCATATGCATACATCAAAAAAGTATGAAAACATGTATAATCATACATCATCATCCATAATCATCACATAACACATAAATGAAGCCGAATCAAAACATGTATATCTCATATATATCATCATAAAAAATGAAAATGTTAGGTACATCATCATGTAAACATGTGTGATATCATAATAAAACAAAAAATATATATATGAGGCCTCAACTGGGCCGATGAATGTATATAACAAATCATGTCTATAGTGTAAGTTTGTGAACAATAAACAACATAAAGATCAAATACAAATAACTAATACTCGGCCGAAGGTGGAGATATTTGATGGTCATGGCTCTAGTGTGGAGAGGGCTGTGGCATAACTAATGATTGATTTGACTATCTCATTGACTGGTCATGTAAATCAGCTGCACCAGTGGCTATGCTAGGCTCACCAAATCTCAGATGTTTATGTGCTCTAGGGAAGACAACCTCATACAGAGTCTAATAATATGTAGCTTCTCTCATATAGTAATCCCACTCTACTTGGAGGGTATCCCGCTCTATCCTAAGAGTATCCCTCTTAGCTATGATGACTTGCACCTATGCCTCAACCATAAGATGATGCCCAATCTCAGTGTCCTACTACTATCTAAAGCCATCCCTCTCTTTCCTAGCTATGTCTCTCTTCGCCATCACAGTAACAACTTGAGCCTCCATGGCCTGTCACTGCACTACCTCTGCATCTCTAGCAACTATCATCTGAGCTAACTACACTGTTGCATTACTAGGTGGTGGAGGAGGACCCATAAGTTGTCCTTGATCTTGCTGCATAGGATTGTCATGCCCATCCTATTGCCCATCCTGTTGGGCTTTATCCAACTACTTGATAATGATTTGCACTCGTTGTTACTCACCACAATGACTAGTAATCCCTATTGTACCTACTATTGGCCCAACACTAGCAAGATATGTAAACCTCAAAGGAATATGTTGAGCCCACCACTGATCAAAATATGGGGTATTACCAAGATCTGCAAGCTCGACTGGCCACCCCCATCTGAATGGAGCAAATGCTCTAAACTCCATGACAACAACATCACAATCAACCTATAAACCCCATACTAGGACCTCTCAGGTGGTCCTGCAAAAAAATTCCTGATAATCATCCCCAAAGCAACCCTGTCTCTCGCCGAATTGCTGACAAACACGATCAGGAAGATATCTCTCTAACAAAGAACAAATGCAACCAATAAGCCACCAATTTTGTCTACAATATGGCAGTTTCTCTTGGTCATCATGCCATACCTCACATCCCAACCATGGTCTCCAAACAAAACCAGGCATGTCATTTATAATATGGCGCCAGTAAGCTAATTGCCTGACCAAGTGTAATGAAGAAAGTCACCATACCTATATGAATACAGATCCTCTGGATCTTGATTCAAAATACCACTAGGCCTAGTAACTAAGATGTGCTCCTAGGCCCATACATGAAGTAAAGTAACACCGAAAGAAATAGAAATACCTCCACGGTAGGTGAGCTCATGCATATCTTTGTATAAGTGAGCGAGGAGACACGAGCCCCATGCATATCTAGTGCCATGCTCAAACATCTGCTCGATGCACACACCCTAAACAATAGGAAACTACCTACCTTGTCGATCAAGAACAATGAGCCCCAAAACCAAAGCACATAAAACAAGTGAAACTAGATCAACACTGCCAATGAACAGAGATAGGTCTATCTCAGACTCACAAACATGAAGATGCCTAACACCAAGTTCTCTACGCATAACACATGTACCCTATCATACAAAATAGGTCATAAGATCTCCATGAATAGGTACACGAAGAATCCTCCATACATCCTTCAAGGTAATTGAGGTCTCCCCAATAGGTAAGTGAAAAGATGATGTCTCCAAATTCCATCGCTCCACGATGGTGGTCATCATAGCTCTATGGCATCTAATCATGGGCATGTAACATTTGTGTCATAACCCCACAATGTCAAGGATATCTTGCTCCAGCTCATGAAAATTAGTGATCAAATCAAACAACACACATGATCGTTGCTCCCTCAACATAAGTGGTTTGAGATCCACCTACAAACATTCAACCCATGATGCTAAAAATTTTCTATGAAAAACACTAAAAAAACCTAAGATAACAAACAAGTTGACTCAAAATCCCATAAACAACAAAAACAATCACTTAAAGTCAAAAGCAATGATTTTATTATCAAAAGTGATAAAACTAGCCAAAAGTGGTCACTATTTTGGTGAGAGTGATAAATAAACTCAAGAGCAGTAAGAATAACAAAAGTAAACAATTTTAGCAAGAGCAAACAATTTTCACAAATGTGGTTATTTTACATGGAAAAAGTCAAAAGTGAAACTTTAAAGTAAATGCAAAAATAGATGTGAACATTTAGGTCAAATGTGAACATCCATGACAAGTGTGAGTAGAAAAATCAAAAGTGGTCCATTCACAAATAACAAAAGTGCTAAAAATGATTCAAAAGTGAAAAAAATTGAAATTACTGCTTACGCTAGAAAATTTTTCATGCGTTAATTACACAAAAATGACAAGTCAAAAATATGAAAGGAAAGGGTAAATACTAGGGCATTGATGCCTACAGGCTGCTCAAACTCATGAACCACATCCACGTGATGTGGGGATCCTCAAATACTCACCATAGCACCTCAACAACTGACAAATCATGAAATCCAAAGGCAAGAAATTACTATAGGCTTAAAATGCAAATTCAAGGTAATTTGAACCCTAATTACCTATTTTAACCCCCAAAACCTAATTTTTTACCTAGGCAACCTTCCTAGGTTGACATTAGGAGGTCTTGAGAACATTTGAACTATCAATGAGAGTCCTATAAGCTTAATTTTTTGTTCTCTACGCATCTGAACAAAAATAAAACATTGTTGTGAGCCTGACCTAAAAATTGACATTTTCGGCCAACCTCTTGAGGGGCCAGCCCAATGTCCTACCTTCATTCTGCTGACTGTTGGGGCATAGTGGGGCATTAAAATTTTTCAAATCTTGATCTTAACATCAAAATCTTTGAAACAAAGCAACCAATACTATATCTCAAAGAGGGGCAAAATGTAGACATGTAAAAATGACCTAAGACATATCGCACATCCTAAATGACATTTTATCATCATCGACATCATTATCACTAAATATCATTGCATTTTACATCATTTACATAAAAAACCCTATTTTCCTCTATTAATTGAATAATATTACATTATTTAATTAATTCTTTTTTTCATCATTTTTGACTAATTAAATACATTTCATTTATTTTATAAAGTCCTAATCTAACTTTATTCCTCCTGATTAATTAAATAACATAAATTATTTAATTATGTCACTAATTTACCCTATTTCCCTAAATCAAATAAATTATTATCACATAATAGTTTAATTAAAACACTTTCCCCTAAACTTGAATAATTAAATAAATTATTCAAAACATCATCAAAAAGGTCAAAACAAACAAATACAAGTTTGTTTGCAAAAGTCAAACACGACTTGCACATTCAACTCAAAAAAATTAATTAATTAAATCAAATAATTAATTACCCTCACCCACTTTCACGATTGAGCAAATTATGATCCCCTGATTGCTCACTCTGATTGGTTGACTAATCCATCTATTCTTGACTGTTTCATCTATTCTTCAATCCCATTGAAGGGTCAATACGGTTTCTTCAATCACACTAATTACATAATAAAAATCCACAGATTCTTCCCATATAATTCCTCTCAATGGTTTTGAACCGCTGATTAGGATATTCTACTACGCGGTCTCAAGCATTCATCTGAAAAAATAAAATCCATATAACAACCTCATTTCTTCTAAAAAATGATCAGAGAATCAACATCTTTTGCACAATGGAGTAATGCTGAAATCACAACCAATTTATTGACAAACTTTACATACATCTTCGATCAACAACATCACACTTTAAAGCTTTTTTCTATGCACAAATGGAGGCTTCACATTGATACAACAATGTTCCAACATCTTTGCGAATACATTTCAAGACAAGATGGTAACACTATAGTTTTGAATTCATTTTATATTATTTTGTTTCAATTTCTTTCTTGAATTCATTTCTTCGTAGTTTCATTTTGTGAGTAATGGGCATGAATCATCATCTTTTTGTTTGAATTAGATTAGTTCAATTCATTCATTTTGATCTAATTGCGCTTATCGATTTCTCCCTTACATAGATAGTGACGAAGAAATTACCAAGGAAAGACTCTTAGAACACTCTGAAAATCCTAAGATGCAAAAGCTTATGGATAAAATGCTCGGGATAAATGCAAACTGGTATTTTCTCACACTTGCACAAAGTGTTGCTAAACTACCGATGAAATTCAACATAGACATTATCAAAGATCCTAACCTCATTTCGTTAGGAGATCAAATAGTAGTTAAAAAAATATCGATACCAACAATGGATCCCAACATACTATCCTTGTTCTCGTAAAAAAAAGATCAATCTAAAATGCAACCTATGGATAACCCATTATTTAGACAACCACTAGAGATTGAGCAAGTAGTGGTAGCTCAACAGTATCAAGGAACATTCACTCAAAACATGCCACAACACAACACTATGCAAAACATAGGAACCCTCCAACAAAGTCAACCACAACAAGGCGTACCCCAAATGAACTATCAAGGAATCCTTCAACAAAATACACAACAACAAGGGGTACCCCAAATGAACTATCAAGGTACCCTTCAACAAAATCCACAACAACAAGGCATACCCCAAACGAACTATCAAAGTACACTTCAACAAAATCCACAACAATGAGGTGTACCCCAAACAAACTATCAAGGTACCTGTTACATATTTTTCGCTACAGCTCAATTGGTGGAGCTGGATTAAATACTGTTATATCTTAAGTGGAAAATATAGTTATTTCTGCACATGCTAAGTGCTGATTGCATCTTAATTATCAGTTATGAAAGTGACAGTTATGCTTTGAAAAGAGGAAATAGAGTTTCGAGAGATAGCATTTCAGTGTTAGACAATTAAATGAAGTACAAAATTGAGCATATAAACAACAAAGCATTTCAAATTCTTTCATTTATTTCATGAAGTGATTAATATTTACAAAATTTCATTTGATTGCAAGAATTCAAATGATAGTACAAATTTGCATTGAGATGCATTTTTTCTTTTCAAAATGAAAAGCATAAGATTGAAATAAAATATCCACACAATCCATGGATGGGACTGTCACATTACATCATAAACAACACACTACACTATGGAAGATGCATAAAAGGGAATTACATAAGCATAAACATAATCATCATTTCTTGTTGATCGATAGCTGACGCAGAAGTGGTGCACCATTTGTCTTCTTCGAGCTTCGTTGATCTGCAGGAAGGAAGAGAGGGATGTCAGAGGCTCCGACTATGAATATACCTACATGGACCATCAACTAT
Source organism: Sequoia sempervirens (assembly GCA_007258455.2). Lineage (NCBI taxonomy): Eukaryota > Viridiplantae > Streptophyta > Pinopsida > Cupressales > Cupressaceae > Sequoia > Sequoia sempervirens. Next base: position 20,689 of record VDFB02378093.1, read on the forward strand.
AATGTAGTATGCTACTAATCATGCACTGAAACAATCAAGTGAAGTGCAGCAACATAGTCTAAAAAAGAGACATCAATATCATGATATATTGTTTTTATGCTAACATCATTTGCTTCTTTGTGCAGGTATAGGAAAAATCACTAAGCTGATTATCATTTGAAGACCAAGCATGTGGAGAAAAATGAGCTCCCACAAGGGTAGAACTCGACATGCTTCCCCTTATCTATTAAAAGTGGGCTGAGATAGAGATTGCGATTATCATATTCATCAAGAAAGGAAATGCAACTGAAAGAGTAAAGCAGAGTTTATCCATCAAGCCATCAAACCAACTGTGCATTCATAACAATCATGTAAATTTTTTCTGAAAGCTACAAGTGAATAGTGGGTTTAATCCACTCAATCGATTTAACTGAATACATTCATCTCAAACATTGCCGTATGATTTATGTTCTTTTGCCATAGTATTATGAGTCATCATGTTCATGATATTATGCAAGGTTCAACAGTGTTCTTTCTCTCAATTAAGGATAGTGAACAGGCATACATAATGCCTTGACGAAAGGAATTGTTTCAGATTTTCATTTTGGAGGAGACCAAGTGCATGGAACAACTTTGTTAAATGGAGCATAAAAATGCATGAAGAGTGCCAGATAAGAAACAATAATAGCATCTAATCAATGCATAAATAGTTGTCATTTACTAAGTGGTGAAGCAATAAACTTACTTGTAAGAGAAGAATACAATGTTCAAGTGGGTTAGACACAATATTTTGGCTGACAGTGGAATGAAATAGTCCAAAGGTACACTATTTTTAGAGTTTTGTTTCTTCATTTATCATGTATTTCAAATGGTGGTACAACAGGTAAAAAGTTATTTCCAGAATAAGCAGAGTTTGCAGAATAACACTGTTTTGGACATCTGTGCTGTTCTACTAGTGCAATGGTTTTTGTCATTTAAGCTATGCTTTCAGAAAATTCACAATTATCAGGAAAAATTTCAAGGATTCATATACATAAAGTCATTTTTAGAACAAACATCATGTATACGTTGAACCTGGTATGAATGAGGGTTTGGAGTGCATAAGGGACAAGGAAAACAACTCATCTACAGATTCAATCAAAAGATTTCTGTGTGCAAGGGAGAAACAACATGGAGATGACAATTGAAAATATAAACAAAAGATACATTTTCAGAATCTCATGAACCTTTGTGAGGATTTTCAACAGTAATACATTTAGAAACACATTTTCTTCACAAATAACAGATACCCATATACTAAAAATTGAAGAATTCGAATGCCAAAAGGAGCCTAGATTTTACACAGATATCAAAATATACAGATTTTGTTTATTTCTCATACACCCACATTGGGGTTTGAGTTTAAAGACAGATTTAATGCCATTTCCAGGTTACCCATATGGAGACTTCTACAAATAAACAAAATAGATGCTTTCTACAATTTTCAAAGTCACCCATGAAGGGTTCTATAAGGGAACCACAAAGATTTCAAGAGAAAGGAAAATCATGGGGGGTTGAGCGAGCTTCAGAAGAAGTACAATTTCTTCAAAAACAATGAATTCCCACGTCTGGTTTTGTTTCTAAAAGTGTAAGAGAGCAGGAAAATCATGATGGGTCGAGCTCAAAATGCCCAGAAAGCTTCAGTATGCCTTTTCAGAAATATACATGGCTGCCGACTGAAGAAGAGCTTTTAGCTCTTGAATGGTCTATCTTTTTGTGATTAAAGGAAAACCCATACAAGTTCCATCAGGTTTGAGGTTACCTAAAGCAAAATGACAGTCAAAGTGCATAGAAATATTTACAGAAATTCATATTCAAGTTCATTCATGGTGCGGCCTGTAGATGGCCTTTGAATTTTTTAAATAAAAATGACATCTTTGCAAGAGTATATGAAGCTTTTAAGCTTCTGTTTCATGAAAGGAGTTTCCAAAGGGAAGCAATGCTTACCTTGTGCACTGGAGGAGACTAAGCAAGCCATGGCTAGAGCTCTACTGAGCTTTCAAGAACTAAGAAACAAGCTCTCATCATGGCAGCCAAAACATTCACATGAAACTCCCAAATCAGAGCTTGAACTTCCTCATGGTGGTCGAGAAGAAGTGAGAAACAAAAATAATAAAAGTTGCATTAGAAATATGCTACAACTGTGAGCTATGTGGCCTTTTATCATCAAAAGGAGCTGAAAAAGAAACAGATAAATGATAGTCAAGCTTACCATGAGTAGCAGAGACCAAATCTGGCGAAGATTCAACCACAGAAAGCTCAAAAGGAGTATCATAGCTCAAACCTTAAGTATGGCATCGCCTCTTGCAGTGTTCACTCTCCAAGCCAACATGAAATGAATTTTTTTTAGGTTTTTCTTTTGGTTTTACTATCAACCCTAATTCGAATTAGATCATATTTTTCCTTAGTCTTGAAGTGATTATTATCTAAGTCAAAATGCACCATGGGGGTCGATCACTTTATGCCAAGATTTAAGCATTTCTTTAGAGATATTTATCTCTAAGTCCCAATTCATAGTGAAGGTCAATTTCAATGCCTTAGGCATTTTTGAAATATTGTGTTCAAAGCCCAATAAATATGGTGGCTGATAAAAGCTTTGGCTTTTATTTTGCAGTTGAATTCCATTTTATTGGTTTTAAAGAAATCAATTTAATATTCATACCTATTATTTGTTTTGGTTGATTTTTTTTAGAAATCAACTATGGATTGGGGATTTATTTTCAGAAGGGGAATATTGATAAGAGATATTCTAGATATTTTATGATTTTTTTGAAAAATCAAGATTGTATTGGAGAAATAGAGATTAAGTTATATTTTGCAAAAGATTTAAAAAATCTTTAATTGCAAAAATAGGCCAAACTATAAAATCTACGTATCATGTAAAGCAGGATTAAAGCGGTGCTTTTATAAATCGCTTTATTCTTTGCTATTTTTAGCAGATTGTTTTTATTTTTTTCCTTGGGTCAGATTTGAGATTCCTCTTGGAGAGATAAAGTGTTTTATTTGCTTTAAAAGTAGATTTAGTCTATTTTTAGGAGCTTTTCAGTATGAGCATGGAAACAGTGTGTTTTTTCTGCTTTTATGGAGACTTTTGAGATAGTTTGAGGCCTTTTCCTTGAGCTTTCTTTGTGAGCTTGGATTAGGGTTTCTAGAGTGTTATATTTTGAAGAAACTTAGTTTTTCTTCCTTCTTCTCAGTTCAAATTTTAGTTTCTTGCTCTTAGCATTTTGAGCTTGTAAACTCAGTTGTACTCAGTTCAGACAGATACACTCTTTCAGTTTCAATAAAGCAACAAAGTTCTTCTTCTCATTTCTTGTCTTAACATTGTAACAACAATTTGATGTCTTTGTGTTTTCAAGTTTGAAGCCTTATATGTCTTGATTTTATGAGTCTTTGCACAAAATTTCATGTTTTCATGTTGTATGATGTATTCAATGCCTTTGAATCTTCATGCAAATTATTGATGAAACCATGTACCAATGAGATTGTGAGAGCTATTGTAATGAGGAATTGTTGTGAGTGGTAAATCTGAATTTTTCAGAAATAACAGTTAATCATCAGTTAGTGTTAAATTTCATTTTCAAGCTATCCTTCTATCCCTTTCCTCAGAAAATACTTAGAATAGGATCCAACTTTCAGAGAACCAACTCACTCTAGAGATTCTCTTTTTGCACAGATCACCCACATCTAAAAAGAGTTTCCATGTTTCAACAGATAGTTTGATTTTTGCAAATTTGACAAAGGGTGCATATCTGATTGATAACAATTTTTGGCACACCCGGTGGGACTCTGAAATCTATTTCAGAGAAGTTTTAGAATTTTTTGTACATTGAACAAGATATAAAAATCACTGATCTCTACAAAATCAAACAAAGTCAAGGCAAATCATTTGCTTTGTATCTAAAAATATGGAGACACAAAGTGAGCAAATTTAAATGGCCCGTTCCTAAGAAACAACTTGTAGACATCTTTATCTCTAACATACACACAGACATCGACTTCCAACTCACTGTGTTGCACCCTAAAAAAATTGAGGAGACTATTGAAAAGTGTTTTCTAATCAAAAGAGCTCTCATCACAAGGGGAGTAATTAAACTTTACAACCCTAAAGATCAAACTCCTACCTCAAACGACAAACCAAATATAAGGGTGAAGAAAAAAAATTTAACCGATGATAGAGTGGTTGATGCTAAGGTTGTACGAAACATACAAACTTCCACTAACCCACATAATCATGTTCAACCAACATAACAAAGCTACAATACAAACAATGTGTCAAACAACCAACCTAATTATCCATAGAATAATCAACTCAGTTATCCTCAAAATAACCAACCCAATAACCAATAGCAAAATCAAGGATAGGATAATGAAAGGATACCACCAAGACAATATGACCAACCTATAAGGAAATACACCCCATTGGGAGAACCCCTTGAGGTAATCATGCGTAAATTGGTCCAAACAAATCTTATCAAGATTAATGATAGAACAAACTATGAGGAACCCAACTTCAAACCCCCTTGGTATAATGAGAATGACAAATGCGAATTTCACAAGATCAAGGGGCATACCACCAAAAATTGCATGAGGCTCAAAAACATCATGCAAGATTTAATCAAAAAAGGGGAGGTCGACATAGAACCTCATCCTAGAAATAAAGATTTAAAGATCTACAACCCCAACCATTCTAGGGAAAATGAAAATGGAAAAGGTCAAGATTACTGTAAAGAAAACTTCACCTATGGCGAACTCATAGGAAGCATCTCTCATGATGATTATACCGTCCATGTGATAACCATACTAGGTAGAGATCCTGAGTGTAATGTAACTACCCGAAGGAGGAGAGTAACAATCCAAGGGTCACCACCCCAAGTAAAAGCCACAAGTAAGCCATCTAGTGACTAAAACATTGTGGAACAACTAAAGAAAACTCTTGCCTTAATCTCCATCCTTGAGCTTTTGAAATTTTTTCCCACATAAGGAAATCTTGGAGAAAGCTCTTTTCGAAACATCAGTCCCAAACAACCTTAATGTTGATCAGTTTCAAGCCATGGTTGGAAATATCACATCTACCCACCATTTAGTCATTTCTTAGAAATACCTTCCACAAAAATATTTCCACAATCAAGCTATCTATTTAGAATTGGGTGTCCATAAACACAAAGTAAAGAGAGTACTGATAGATAATGGTGTGGTACTGATAGATAATGGTGCAGGTCTAAACATTTGTACCTTAAAATTAGTGAGATAACTAGGATATTCTGATGATGTAATAGATAAGAATAAAAGTATCACCATTAGATTTTATGATGATATGGAAAGAAATTTAGAGGGAATGATCAAACTTCCCATTCAGATAGAACTTGCAATAGTAGAGATAACATGTCAAGTACTAGATCTCGAGCTTCCATACAACCTTCTCTTGAGATGACCATGGATCCATGCCCTAAAATTAGTCCGTTCAACATTCCATCAGTGCTTGAAATTTCCATATAATGATAAGGAAGTGACCATATATGTCGACCTTGAACCTTTTCATTACTATGCAAAATTGGAGGAGAAGTAAAAAAATATTATTTAGATACCCAACAATGATATATCTTTCCACTCTCTTTCATACATGGACCCATCATCACTACCTTCATCCTCATTTGCATCTCCATCAACTGAGCAACCAAAATATGATCTCAAAATCCAAGTTCTTGACAAGGGCTATGGGGAATACCACTTCAACCAATCCTTTTGAATCAGAATGCTTCCCCTAACACTAAAAACTTATGGATAACCAAAAGAGATCAAACATGTGCAAGATGTTACAATGATAGTCAAACCCACCATTTTCACCAAGTGAGGAGACATGCAAGATGAAGTGTTCGAAGAAGACCTATCATCATGGATTTACAAAGAAGAAGGACAAGAAAAACCACTACCTCTCCTTCGTATTGATCAAAATAGTAAAGGGTATTAGATAGTAAAAAGCATGGGGTTCATTGGAAAAGGTGGCCTTGGTTTACATGGACAAGGAAGAAGAGAACCAGTTATTATAGAAAGGCGCCTGAAGAGCCTTGGACTAGGTTATGTTTCATCTAACATGATTACCCCAATTACCAAAAGCACCTCTTATGAGGAAGGAGCTATTTAAACCATTGTTGAGACATCGAATAATTACGAACATCTAGACAACTACTTGTATATCCAAAACATGTTTGAAAACCTCAACGTAAATACCATCATTGCTAAATATACATATGATGATGACCATATTGAAATGGATTCCAATGAATATGAATGGGTTTCTTGTGACTCTAGTGAGTATAACCTAGACAACTTATGGAGCCTTGATAAAACCAAAATCCAAACCATAGCTACAACCTCCATAAGCTTTGTAGATACCAATGACAAAATACCCTTGATCTACCCATAGTTCATAGACTGGGACCAACAACACCATACACTTGTTTTGGACTCATTCCAAAATGATGAGGCTATTGTGGAGTTCATGGGACTTCAAACCAATATACCACGAGGAGATCATAAGGTAGGATTTGTGCTTGAGCTTGATCAAATGGAATATTTTGGGGGAGATATTTTGTCCTCTAATCATAAAAATAAACCAAAAAATTTAAAAATTAAAAAGAGGTCCCCTAAGGAAAACCACAATGTGGCTTTATCAGATCAAGAAAAGAGGAAAAAAGGACACATTTGAGGGTGAAAACCTCTCTGAGGCACCCAAAGATGGAGGATTCAATCTTCCCACCACAAAATATCAAGAAAAATCAGCGCTCTTAGTTGAAGACTCTGAACCTATCAATGTCAGCACAACAAAGACACCAAAAACAACATATCATGCAACATCATTGATCTTGAAGAAAAGATAAACTTCACAACATTCATCAATGAACGAAAAAATAAACTTTGCATGGACATATGTAGACATGCCAGGGATGGATCCAATATTAGTAATACATCACCTAACAGTGTTCCCTAGAGCTAAACCCATCCAACAAAAGCTATGAAAGATGCATCCAAAAATAGCATTATTGGTCAAAGTAGAACTTTAGAAATTACTAGATGTGGGATTCATCATACCCATTGACTATCCTAAATGGGTATCTAATCTTGTACCAGTATTAAAGCCCACTAAGGGCATAAGGATTTGGATATACTTTAGGGATCTCAACAAGGCATGTCCAAAGAATGACTTCCCTCTACCCAACATTGGCATGATTGTATATTTAACTATGGGGCATGAAATGTTGTCACTGATGGACAGTTTCTTTAGATATAATAAAATCAAGATATCCCCCAAATACCAACATAAAACAACTTTCACTTGTGCATGGGGAACCTTTTGCTGAAACATCATGCCATTTAGTCTAAAGAATGCAGGGGCAACCTAGCAATGAGAAATGACCACCATTTTCCATGTGTACCATAGAAAAAAGTATTTCTTACTTGATTTGGGAATAATTAATGATAAATTGGACTTAGTGAGGCCTTGATTCAGTGTTGTGAGGTGTTTTACACATCCACACTAGGTCTTGGACCCTTGCAAATTGAATACAAGGAATTTAATGATAAAGGTGTTGTAAAGTGTTGTAAAATAATTTCACACCTCTCTAGACTTAATGAATCCATTTCCCCTTAGTTCAATAATATAAAATGTATTTAATTGCATTATCACATCAATCTAGAAGGCTTGTAAACTAAAATTGATTTTAATCTAGTGTTGTAATGTGATTTACACATTCACATTGGATGTTGTGCATTTCTAGGCTAAGTGGACCTCATTTTAGTGTTGTAAAGTGTATTTAATCACACTTTCACATTGAATTTTGTGTCCTTGGCCTTATCCACCCTTTACATCATCATTAATAGGCCCCTATTTCCCCATATTGTGCATCTTAAGGCTTGAATTGACCAAATAATCAATAAAATCATCATATAAACCTAATTTATGCATTCCCCAACATCCTAGCTGGAAAATAGCCCCTATGGGACCCATTCACCACTTTAGGTGAATGAGTCCCATCCAGGTGGGACTAATTTTCTCAAGATGGCAAATGAGTCCCATTTGGGCCATTTTTGACTTTTAAGCGGGAAAAATTAGGTTTTAAGTTTAATTTTCTTCAATGTCAGCCTTGGGGATCAAATTAATGGGTAAATTATGAGGATTGCCTATAAATACAAGCCTATAAACCCTAATTCATCATAAATTTAACCAATTCATTATTCATCCATCATTCATCATGTTCTCAAGTCAAGCAAGTTAGGGTTTTATCATTTCAAGTCATCAAGATAGATTTTTCAGACATTCAAGGGAAAATTATTCATATTGTTGCAACAATCCAAGATCTATCATCATGGAAAGGTAATAAGTCCTTCATTTCATGTTCATGCTTCATATTAATTCTTCATTTGGTTTAATTACCTAAAAAGGGGTTTGACTAAGGAAAACTCCCATGCCCTAACATCCAACATTTCTCTTTCTTTCTTTGTGTGTTTGCAGACTTAGGTACCATAAAGGCTTGGGAAATCACTAAAGAATAAGTTTCAAACTTGTTGAAGTCATCTCCACTTTGGAAAGGTCAAAACCTACCCAAAAATTCATCAACAGTGCTAAAAATCAAGGTTTCAGATCTGGACACTTGGAGGTGCAGATTGAGCAGACCGGGAGCTTCAGATTCCATTTTTGAGTTTTCAAAAAATCCAAAGTGGATTAATTCACCTAGAGTGGTGAATGAGTCCCACTATACTTGTTTCCTAGATATTTTTGTAGCTTTGGATACCCATTTGGCAAAAACGGGCCCCAATGTAGCTTTCCAGAACTAGGACTGATTCGCTCAAAATGGCGAATGAGTCCCACTAGGCCTAAAAATTAGCATCTTCAAAATTTTAGTCATTTCTAGTCCTTAGAAAGTTTATAGGTGCACACATTCAGTTTTATAGCTTTCTGTTTTGTTTTACTTACAATTTTATATCATTTTCTAGGTCTTTTTGCATATCACAACGTGTTTTCAAAAAACATGCATTTCTCTAGTTTCCATTTAATAATCAATATATTTTACCAAATTTTTGCATTTAGATCATCCTATTTAGACATATTTTATTCACATTTCATTAATCTTGAGTGAACCACCTAGGTTTTTGGCCTATCTCTCTCCTTTTAGGTGAAAAACCCTAAGAGTGCAAGAGAAGTACATAGACCCTAAAATCTATAGTTCACCATGATATGTTGCATATCACTATGGAGGATTATGTGGATGAAATATTAGCAAAATAAATCAAAAGAAAAGATAATCTGGATAACCTAGCCAAGGTATTTGATAGGTTAGAGGAATACAACCTATGACTCAATCCAAAGAAGTGCCTATTCAGAGTGACATCTAGAAAATTGTTAGGGTACATTTTGTCTAGAAGAGGCATCAAGTTGGATTCTGCCAAAGTCAAATATATATTAGAATTTCCTTGTCCAAAAATAATGAAGCAACTAAGAATTCTACAAGGTAAACTACAGTCCATCAGGAGATTCATCACACAGTTAGCAAACAAGTGCCATCCATTTGTTACATAAAGACATAACATTCAAATGGGATGACAAATGTGATCAGGATTTCCAATAGGTCAAGGATTATTTTCTCACTTCTCTAGTACTAATGCCTCCAATTCAAGATAGGGCAATGATCTTGTATGTATCTACAACACCAGTAGTGTTAGGAGCTCTGTTAGCGCAACTAGATGATAATAACAAGGAAAGAGAAGTATATTACATCAGTTGAACACTGGTGGGATATGAATTAAACTATATGCCCATAGAAAGAGCATGTTTATCTGTAGTCTTTATGACACAAAAGTTGAGACATTACATATTAAATAGGAAAGTAAAGTTGATGTCCAAAGTGGATCCCTTAAATTATCTATTTACAAAGGCAACTCTAATAGGGAGAATCACTAAGTGGGTAATGGTACTTAGTGAATTTGATATAAAATACATTGAAAAAAAAGCTATAAAGGGACAAGTCATAGTGGATTAATTAGCAGATGCACCGATGGAAGATTATGATCAACCTCTAGTAACAAAAATTCCAGATGAAAGCATACTTTTAATCGACCAGTCTAGCCATTGGACCTTGTAATTTGACAAGTCCCACACTTAACACGGATCATAGGCTGTTATCCTATTTCTCACACCACAGGGAGATAGTATACCTAAGGCTTATAGGATTTCCTTCCATGTACCAACAACATTTCTGAATATGAAGCGTTGATCACTAGAATGAAGATGGCCATAGAATGGAGGATAAAAGAACTACAGGTCTATGGAGACTCTCAACTAGTAATAAGGTAGGTAGATGATGAGTACCAAACAAAGGATGACAAGCTAATGCCATACAAAAGAATGGTGGACAATTTCAAATAGTACTTTGTCATCATCACATTTGAATAGGTTCCCAGAATTAACAATAGAGCAGTTGATGCTATGGAAATAATAGGTTCACTCAAAATTCCCCAAAACATTCCCAAATATGAATTCCTCATGGAGCAACTACTTATACTGGTATTTGATATCCTAGAATCAAAACTTGTTTGTGATGTTGTTGGTCTTAACTTTCCTTGGTACCAAGATACGTTTTCCTATATCCAACATGGTATCATACCCCCTGGCTCAACAATAAACCAAAAGAAAACCTTTGTTTGTAGAACATCTCAATTCACAATCCTAGGAGTACCCTATATAGAAAAAGTATAGACAAAACATTACTTTGATGTCTTAACGTGGAAGAAGCACAAACCACTTTACAAGAAGTGCACAAAGGTATTTGTGGGTCTCATGCTAGTGGACCTAATCTAGTACAAAATTTGCTGAGAACATGGTATTATTGGCCCTCAATGGAGTAGGAATCCATTCATTACTCAAGGAAATGTTGCCAATGTCAACAACATAGTGATCTTGTTCATGCACCGACACAGGAGCTATGACCTATAACAACATCATAGCCTTTCTTGTAGTGGTGACTAGAATTGATAGGTAAGATATCTCCCACTTCATTCAATGGGAGTAATTTCATTATCACCGTAACATAATACTTTTCAAAGTGGATAGAAGAAATTCTATTAACTTACATCACAAGGAAGAAAATATCCAAGTTCATCTTGAATTATTTGATCTACCGATATGGAATTCCCCATACTATCATAACAGACAATGGAACCCCATTTAAGAACCAAGATTTTCATGATATTTGTTCAAAATTTTCTATCCAACACCGATTCTCAATGCCATACTATCCCCAAGGAAATAGTCAGGTTGAAACATCGAATAAAACCATTATGAAAATATTGAAAAATACTATTAATGATGTTGGCCATGATTGGAATTTGCAACTAAACCCAACCTTATGGGATTATTGAACTAGCATTCGTACACCTACAAGTGCTACACCTTTTTCCTTGGTCTATGGATATGAAGTGATCCTGCCTATCGAAGTCAAAATCCCATCACTGTGAGTATCCCTACAAGGAACAGTTATCAATGAGGAATATTTAGTGTCCAAACTTAATGAGCTAGAGCTTCTATATGAAAGATGTTTAAGTGTGTTAAACCATCTATAGGTTTATCATAATTAGCTCAAGCGAAGCTATAATAAGAATATCAAGAACATAAGATTTAAATTTGGTGACTTAGTACTAAAATAAAATCAAAAGATCCAACTAAATTAGGATGGGAAGGGGAAGTTTGAACCAAACTAGTTAGGTTCTTTCATCATAACAATAAGCTGTGGCTCAGAAACATATTAGTTGGATACTCCTAAAGGAGAACCTTTAGCCAAACCTCTAAATAACAACCACCTCAAAAGGTTTTATACTTGAGTGCATTAGAATATCCTAGGAAAAAAGGCTAAAAAAGAAAAAAAATTCAAAAATCAAGAAAAAATAGTAAAGAGAAATAAAAAATTCTTTAATTGAAAACCACCTTGTGGCACTTCTAAGACAGGTATCGTAGTGAAAACCTGGTAAACAGGTGCTATGTTTGAATAATAATTGCATCTCTATCTATCAACACTATCTAAAGCATCCACCCATCTGTCCCATAATAAAATGTGTATTCAACCATAGCTTGATAACTGATCATAATCTTCATCCATCTACCCTAATGAACATAATCTTGTCCCAAACTAGGGGAAACTCCTTGAAACTGGTAGTAGATTGGATCCTTATACATCCCATCATTGTTGAAAAACTATAAAAAATCAACAAACATCTAGAAAAACAAGCAAAATCAAAACAAATTCAAAAACATCAAAATCCCCAAAACATTTTATGCTTTGAGTCAACACCAATCAAACTACATGGTCTCTGTGTGTATAATATAGGAAAGGATAATATTTGATAAACCCCAAGGACCTAGGTCAGTCCCCTTAGGTATCTATCGTGGTATTCAGACTTAATAAAAAATCTAAAAACATCCAAAAAATTAGAAAAGTAAAAAACATACTCTTATCAAACAAGCAAACTATGAGCCTCTATGTGTACAATGTAGGTAAGTCCATCATCGATGAGCCCCTGAGGCCCTAGGATAGTCCCCCCAAAAAAACAAAAACATCCAAATAAATTCTCAAAATACAAAACATTCATAAAAAGTTAGAAAACTCCAAAAATAGTGTGTCATATACAATCAAACTACGATGTCTCTACGTTCATCATGTAGGCAAGGCTAATATGTGATCAACCCTTGAGGCACTAGATCATGTTGGAAGAATTAAGAACATATTACTATAAAAATTTTGTGTTGTCATTGATGTCACCATGTTATATGAGTTGCAACTGCAAGTTCAAGTTCAAGTTTGATCCGGTATTCTGAACCAGTATGTAGTTTTTACCCTTTGGCATTTTGGTCTGCAATCCTCCCTTGATGATTATTATTGTTCGTGGTTTTGGGAAATGGTTTTTGGATGTTGAAATCTTGTATGTTTAGAATCTCATGTGAACAAGTTCTCATATGGTGAGTTGGCATCATTCTGTTGTTGCATTTTGCTATTAGGTCTATCTCTTGCCGACCTAATGTATTATTGATGTTGTAATGGATTAATTTTTGTATTGCGGATGTATGTGTGACCTATCTTAGGTCCATGTTGACATGTTGTAGCATGCTACACATTTGAATTGTTTTTTGGAAAATATTTTGTACAAGCTTGAAGCCGATAGTCAATATTTTTGGTGAATAAGGGTTGCATCTAATTAGGCCGACCTAATTGATGCTTGCAAATGAATCAACTATAATATATTTTATAGTTTTGAGATTATTTGTGTGAAGTTGAGACAAAGAAGAAGAAAAGTATGTGAAGATGATGAAGTATTTTGAGTTAGTTTATTGAGCATCAAAGGAATTGAATTAGCACTTGTTAGGTGTAACTTTATCAGTTCATTTTCCGGATGTAAGCCATTTTTTTATTGTATCTTGTAGGCATTGAGCCTCTCATTTTGGATAGCGAGTCCTGGTAGTGAGACACCCTTTGTAATATCTTATAATTGGTTATACAATATTGTGAGCTAACCCTCACCGTGGTTTTTCCCATTTTGAGTTTTCCACGTAAAAATCCTGGTGTTCATGTGTTGTGTGTTTTCAAGTTTTGCTAATTCTTTCTTATCTCTACTATTATATGCATTGGAGTAATTGGATGGTGTTTGTTCAATAAGTTTAAGAAGATACTGATTCACCCCCCTCTCAGTATCTTGGTTATTCAACAATTGGTATTAGAGCTTGGTTCCTCCGAAGAAGCCTAATAGCTTGAGGAAGATCTTGAAGATTGAACAAATAAATGACAAAGAAGAGCTCTGGGATGCTCTTGAAGATCTTGACAAGGCTGAAAATGAAAACAAAGATTTGAAAGAAAATCATGATGAGGCAAATGAATGTGTCTGGAAATTGAAAGAGCAATTGAAGAAATTCAAGGAAAGACAAAGAAGTAAGTGAGTAGTTAAAACAAGCAAATGAAGAGATCACCAGATTAAAAGTGCAAGTGAAGGAAAATACGAGAATTGAAGATTGTCTGAATACAGTGGTGCAAAGCAAGACTGATGAATGCATAAGGCTTGAACAAGAAGTGGTAAACCTAAAAGTAGATTTGGAGAAATCAAAACTCTGTGAAGATAATTTTAAGACAAGCTCCAACAAGCTTGATGAATTGATTGCAGGGAAAAAACCCTCTAAAGAAAGAGATGGTTTGGGAGTAGAAGCTAGTGAAAGCTCTAAGGATGTGCAAACCTCAAACACAATGGACAATTAGAAGACTTAGGATAAAGGGAAACAAACAAGAAACCCAAGGAAATTTGCTAGAAGACCGCCTATTAGACAACCAAATGCTCAAAGGTACCCATCTTTCAATGGTGTTTTCTTTTCATGTAATAAATTTGGTCACAAGGAAACATAGTGTAGAAGTAGAATAAACCAGTATGCTAGTTCCTTCTCCGGACAATGTTTTGCATGCAAGAAAGTTGGACATAGAACTAGTGAATGCAAAGCTTAGATGATGAATTGGTTTAATGGAGGTAGAATGAATCAATCTTTTGCTAGCTGCTGCTATACATGTAATAAGTTTGGACACAATAAAAATTAGTGCAGATCAAGGGTTAATGGAGGTCAAACAAATCAAAAAAATGTTGTCTGCTACAAATGCAATAAACTAGGACACATTTCAAGAGTTTACATAAGTAAAAGGGGAAAGCAATCTGATCCGATAAAGAATAATGAACTAATGAAGAGAATTGAAAAGAATGAGGTTAAGAAAGAAATGAACAAGATATGGAGGAAGAAAGAAGATCCTAAAATATTAGATGTGTATGTGCTTCCATCCAGTGCAAACAATTCCTTCGATAATTAGACCCAACATGGTCTTAGGGGAAGCTTTAATAGAAAATTGTTTGAACCTCCTGGATATTTGGTGTGTCAGTCTTTGGCACAAATATATGTTGTAAGGAATGGATAGACAAAGGTTATGCAAAAAGAACCAAAAGAAAAGGTGCAAACATGTTCATTTGCAGAACATATTAGGGTTTTCTATGCAGTGAAGAAGAGTTTTTATTAGCTTTTTGAAATCTACCATATTTAATGCGAATTAGGGAAAATTGTTGATTTATAAAGTGAATGTGTAAGGAATTTTGATCACTTATGAATTTGAAGAAAGTGGAGAGCAATTTGGAGCATTCTTGAGGTGATTTGGAGTGCAAGCTGTGCAAACCCTAGTTCTGGTTTTTTCGTGAAGGAAAAAGGTATTTTGCTTTCCTGTGCTGTTGAGGGTTTGTGAGAATCATCTTTTTGAAATCATTTGAGCTAGAATTATGAAAATGGAAACTCTTGTAGTCGTAAATGTATCGAAAAGACCTAGACCATCCTATAAGAAGTATTCTATGAAGGTTTTCGAAGACGATCCTCTGGGTGCCTTCTCATCAATTCCTCACAAAGTTATGCCCACTGAAGACACTAGGATGTTTATTCAAGTCAAAACTAAGGAATACAATCACAACAAGTTGATAGATATTTTTGAAGAATGAGCTCATCAGGGATGATTTCTTGGTAAAACCCAAGTATTCAAACATTGTTGTGAAGAAACTGGATCGATGGAATTACTTTCCTAATTTCATCTCCTATGTTGATGATGAGTATGTAAAACTAGCTCTCAATAGAATGCATGATAAGTTCTTATGGACTGACTTACCCCATCTTATAACCAAGGAAACAATTAAGGAAATTACCGGACTTTGTGATATTAGATCGGTACCCGTGTTGAAATCTATGAAGAATGAAGTGGTGATGGAACTCACTAGAGCTACATATGATAGAAGGGCTCTTACTACGAATCCTATTACTAATCTTGCTATGAAGTATGCTACAATAATAATTGGACACAAGATCTACTTCACTAATAGAGAGAATTCTATATCTGCTACAACAATTTACACTGGTTTATGATATGGCAGTTAATGGTACAAAATATGATTTGTGTGAACTTCTTCGACAACAATTATTTGAGAACTTGAATATGATAAGGGAGAAGAAGTATGCATTTAAGTTTGGCTCCTTAATTGTTCATTTATTGTTCTATTTCCTTAGGAGACTTCCTAGAAGAGATGATGTGGTGTTTTGGGACACATCCAGACTAGTTGCACATCAAATCTTTGACTATATGCACAATTTGGGTGATTTGAAGAGTCGAGATAATGCTCTGACAACTTTCTTTGTTGTGTTCAAGAGTAATATGAATGAAAGAGAAAGGATTCCAAAGAGAGTTGTTGAGAAGTATAAGAATGATATCATATTTCATGTCTCTTCTGATGAATGCATGATTGAAGTTGTTGAACCTAAGACTGTATGGATTTAGCCTTTGGGCTATGAGATTACAGAGGATGAAGCTGAAGGTTATGTTTTGGTTTTGTTGAAAAGTCCTAAAGATTCCAATGAACCTAGAGTTGGTACTTATGTAGAAAAATCTATGGAAGTTCACTTAGAGCATAGGAAACCTATGATAAGAAAGAATGTAGATAAAAAGCTTAGAGAGGTTGGCTTCATTGATGAAGAAATTGCACAAGGTAGAGCTATGGGAGAGCGGGTAGCTAGAGAATCATCAGGACCAAGGAGATTCAACAAGACTACTCCTTCAAAACCAGCCACAACTCCTGCAGTGAAGGTAGAACCTAGTGTTACTAGCAAAGGCAAAGGCCCAACTCCTTTCGAACCCAATACTAGATCTAGTAAGAGGAAAACAACTCCTCTGGTGGTACTTTTCAAGAGAGGAAATAAGGAAAAGGCTACCGGGGAAAAGAATCTTAGTATCACTAAAGATCAAGAGGAAGAGGAGGAAGACCCTGCAGCAAAATTGGTAAGGAAGAGAAGAGGAAGCATGTCCTCTAGTGAAGGTGCTTCACAGGAAGCAAGTGTTGGATCTAAAATATTTCATATTGTGAAGTCCTCTGCAGAAGATGAAGAACATGAATTTAGTGTTCATGTGCACACCAAACAAGAATCAAAGAAAGTAAAGGTGTTAGAAGAAGCCTCTCTGGACCAGGAAGAACAAAAGGACTCTCTGATAAGACCTAGTTCCCATTTTAGATTAGAGGCATTAGTAAATACCTTGATACATTTTGAAGATATGCTGAAGCCTACAACAAAATATTATGATAAAGTAGTTAGAGAGGACATAAAAACTTTGGTTTTAGTTGTTATTTAGTATGTCATTACTTTGGAAGTTAGTTGGGATAATGTCAAGAATAATGTGCTTGAGAAAATGTGGGAAGCCCTGATGAAGAGGAGATTAGAGGTTGTTGAATTGGAAGAAAATATCAGAAATGAAGCTTTTGAGAAAATTGGGTCCTCTCTTACCCTAAATGATTTGGAAAATCTAAAGAAGGTTTGTTCAAAGATGTTCCAGATGAAGAAAAGAGTAAATACTTTGATGAAAAAGGATAAGAAGTAGATAAATAAAATTAGGAAAGAAACTACAGAAGCCATTAGGGACATGGCTGAGAAATATGGCATGTTTGGTGCACTCCCATCCGGTTTTGTTCCTAAGATAGGAGAAGTAGTTTCTGTAGAGGTTAATCCTTTTGCTACAGGTGATACATGCATTCCTCCAAAAAAAAATGTAGATATCCCTTTGTATACAGGTGTTGCAAATGATCCTCTAGAGATAGAGAAGCATAATGTTGATGAAGCTGAGCCAAAGAAGCATGATGTTGTCCCTCTGGAGCATGCTGAAGAAGAAAAGGATAAAGATGAAGGTGAAAAAGATAAAGCTGAAGGAGAACAAGATAAAGATAAAGGTAAAGGGAATGAAGAAGAAGGAAACACAAATAAATATGGAAAAGAAGAAGATAAAGTAGAAGAAGAAGATAAGGTAGAGGAAAAAGAAAGAATAGAGGAAGAAGAAGGAAATGGGGAATCTGCCAGGAAGAATGAAGAAGATCAAAGGCAAGTTGTAGAATCTCAAAGGTCCCCTGGAGAATCCTCCTCTGGTGATGATGTTTTGAAAGGCTTGTTATCCAAGTAGATTAGGCTCCAACCAGTTATTCCTTCAGAACTTCTATAATTCCCTATGATTCAAGGTAGTGTGGATTTGGACAAGATTTCTCCTGTTTATAAGTTGGTATTAGGGGATGTGTTGCGTGCATCCAAAAGAAAAGAAATTATGGAAACACACCAAAAGGGGAAAAAGCTTATTGATGATGCTCTTAAAGATTTGCAGGAGGCCACACCTGGTACATCAATTGATACATCTCTCACTCCATTAGAGAATCTGAAACTTCTATTGGACTCCTTTAAGGAGTATGCCTTCAGACTAGGTGAGAAGAAAAAGCAAGAGGTTGAGGAGAAAATTGTAGAGAAAATACTTTTGGAACTTCATGATAAGTGTGCCCTGGCACTCACCAATGTTGAAAAGAGCCTAGAAGTTGTGCAGGCTTGTGAATCTAAAGAAAATGTTGTCTTTGCGTATTGCATAAAGTGGCCAGATGCCACTCAGAACATTAAAGATTGCATGGACTCCATTGAGTCCCAGTTGACTACAGTCTCTAGTACTTACAATGCATCAAAAGATAGAGACATAACAACCTAGAATGCTATATTTTCTCACAAAGACAAATTCTTTATTCTTTAGAAGCAGAAGGAAGATATCATCAAAATATCTGTTCAGTTAGGTGACCTTGTGAGAATGGAGTACACTCTGGTTGCCAATGCTTTGGAAAATGCAGAGAAATTAGAGAAGATATATTTCACTCCTGGTACTCCGGATGATGCAGAAGAAAGTCTAGTGGAATTGGAATCTCTGAACAAAATGTTGATTGTTGCTAAAAAGAGTTGAGAGAATGGTAAGACAACTTGGCAAGGTATTCTTAAGGAGCTTCAAGGCTCGCCATCCTTCGGGTAATGTTTTCAGTTTTCATTTTTTTTGGATCGCCCTTTGTCCTTGATGTCAAATGGGGAGAGAAGGTTAGAATGTCATAAGAAGTCTGTAGGGGGAGAGAATGTTGAAAGGGAAAGAGTGTGTTGTACATAGGAGGTTCTATAAATTTTGACACATGTTGCCATCAATGAAAAAGGGGGAGATTGTTGGAAGAATGAAGAAGAACATCTTACTATATATATTTTGTGTTGTCATTGATGTCACCATGTTATATGGTTGCAACTGCAAGTTCAAGTTCAAGTTTGATTAGGTATTTTGAATTAGTATGCAGTTATTACCCTCTGTTATTTTGGTCTGCAATCCTCTGTTGATGATTATTTTTGCTTGTGGTTTTGGGAAATGGTTTTTGGATGTTGAAAGATTGTATGTTTAGAATCTCGTGTGCACAGTGCTTGTATGGTGAGTTGGCATCATTTTGTTGTTGCATTTTGTTATTAGGTCTATCTCTGGCCGACCTAATGTATTGTTGATGTTGTAATGGATTAATTTTTGTATTGTGGATGTATGTGTGACCTATATTAGGTCCATGCCAACATGTAGAATGCTACATGTTTGAATTGTTTTTTAGAAATTTTTTTTTACAAGCTTGAAGCTGATAGTCAATATTTTTGGTGAATAAGGGTTGCATCTAATTAGGCTGACCTAATTGATGCTTGTAGATGAATCAACTATATATATTGGATAGTTTTGAGATTTTTTGTGTGAATTTGAGATAGAGAAAAAGAAAAGTATGCAAAGATGATGAAGTGTGTTAAGTCAGTTAATTGAGCATCAAATGAACTAAATCAACACTTCTAAGGTGTACTTTATTAGTTCATTTTCTAGCTGTAAGCCATTTTTGTTATTGTATCTTGTAGGCAGTGAGCCTCCCATTTTGGATAGTTTGTCCTGGAAGTGAGCCACCCTTTGTAATATCTTATAACCGGTTATACTATATTGTGAGCTAACCCTCACCGTTGTTTTTCCCATTTTGGGTTTTCCACGTAAAAAATATTGGTGTCCATGTGTTGTGTGTTTTCATGTTCTGTTAATGCTCTTTCTTAGCTTTACTGTTATATGCATTAGAGTAATTGGATGGTGTTTTCTCAATAAGTTTAAGAAGATACTGATTCACCCCCCCTCTCAGTATCTTGGGTATTCAATAGGTTAGTCCATTTAGGTCCCCTATTTGTTTCTAAATCTCCCGAAAACAACAAAAAAAACATCAAATGAACATAAAATCTCAAAAATGTCCTATCCCCATTGTCATTTACAGGGAAAAATTTAGTGGCGAATCTTCGCCAATTGGAAAATAATTGAAATCGAGATCTACAGAAATGGCGAATAGTACAAGCTAAAAAGGATGCAAAATCGCCATATTTTTACAAAAAATAATTTTATCTCGATTAATTCGCCTATGCATTATTCTTTAAATGACACATCATTGGAACTGATTCTTTAGTAGTTTATACTCTAATTAAAAATGTTAATTATATTCACCAGTAATATTATATTCCTACCATTAATTTTGGGGCAATATCGCCACTAATAATAAATTACCATTTCATTTTATTGATATTTTAGCCTTGAATAGGGCTTTTATTTATTACCATCAATTAGCTTTTTAATCAGATGGCTACAGGTTGATTCCGTGAGTTTATATGCATGTGCCTTTTAAAAGGCTTGTTGAGGCCCGAAATTTGTTTTGGGCCAAAGGAGTAGTTTATACTCTAATTACAAATATTAATTATATTCGCCAGTAATATTATATTCCTACCATTAATTTTGGGGCAATATCACCACTAATAATAAATTACCATTTCATTTTAGTGATATTTTAGCCTTGAATAGGGCTTTTATTTATTGCCATCGATTAGCTTTTTAATCGGATGGTTGTAGGTTGATTCTATGAGTTTATATGCACATGCATTTTAAAAGGGTTGTTGAGGCCCAAATTTTTTTTTGGGCCAAAGGATTATATTTAATCGTGTGGCCCAAAACAAATTTCGGGCCTCAACAAGCCTTTTAAAAGGCACATGCATATAAACTCACAGAATCAACCTGCAGTCATCCGATTAAAAAGCTAATCGATGGTCATAATTTCACTTTTCATAGTATTTTTTTTAAAGTGAGAATTTTAAAAAATTCTTAATCCGTGTGTGCTCCAATGCATTTTCAATAGTGAATTTATGCTTGGTGGCGAGGGGCAGCCTGTATCATGACATGAGCGCATCTGGGCCACTGTCCCCAGACCCTACGAGGGGGCGTTGCCCCCTCGACCCCCACAAGGGGGCTCTGCCCCCTTGACCCCGCTGGTGGTTGCCGCCCCCAGGCCCCTACTTCAATATTACAAAAGAAAAAAAAATATGGGGGAACTGCACCGACCAACTATGCAATTTTTTAAAGGAGAGATTCACCATTGTAATTAATCTTTTTAGTGAATATTCACTAGGATTCTCCATTTTGATTATTATTTTTTCCAATTATTCATTAAGATTCGCTAGGATTTTATAATTTTTTTAATAATGTGCTATATATTCGCCAAGAAAATTAATAATTTTTTTCAAATAAAAGGAAAGATTTGCCAGGATTTTACACCTTCGCCGAGGGGGGGGGTTTCTTAAAGTTATCCCTGGTCATTTATCCACAATAAAATATCAATACATAATAAACAATCATCACCTTCACCCTTTGACAAAAAAAATCAAGTGAAAACACATTGGAATCTAAAACATACAACTAAAAGATTGAAACAATTGGATCACTATCAACTTGAAACAATGCCTAAAGTATTAACTACCTACCTATCAATAATTCATCATCAAAATCCTAACATATGTCTTGACGTATAAAATGTTCCTATAATAGACATCACTAATTGATAACCTCTTGAAACATCAAACAACTATGGCAAGTGATACTACATTATTTATCTTTTTATGATCTTAGCTTTTGAATTTATCTTAATATCACATTCCCAGAATCTCTCAAGGATATCCATTAAGGATTTAGAGAGGAAGGAATGAAGATATTGATTGTTTATTTCTATTTGTTAGATGTTTTTGTGATACTAACACAATGAATAATTGCTTTCTTCTATGTGTGGAAGTCGTTTTGAGGAAATTCGTGTATCAATTGCATGTTAGGTACTCCATACCTCTCTATGTAACTGGTCCAAAATGTTTTGAAACTTCTCACCCAAGCACTCTAACAAGGTTTCTGTATGTCTGTATGAGCAAGAATATTCTTTTTTTGTAGAGTCAAAGTCCACACAATAGATACAAAGCCACCTTGGTTATTAATACCCTGGTGCATCATGTCTATTTGCTACATCAATAAGGATTGATAAAGATATGAAGCCTTTATGAAAGAAAAAACAAACTCATTAGTAACTAACAACATCAAATTATATCCATCTCTAAATCATAAAACAATTCTTCTAACTAACAACTCCATCTTGCATCACAATATCATTAGTACCACATGCATCCTGCATCCACATAATTCACCAGTACATACCATGACCATAATAAAATAAAAAACATAATATATCATCATCCATCGCATGTATAATATATCATCACATAGATATATAAATCACACATCCATCCATATCATATGCATACATCAAAAAAGTATAAAAACATGAGCATATATAAATCATCAAAATATAAGCATTCATAATCATCCATAAAACATATCTCATAACACATAAATGAGCCACATCAGAACATGGTATATATCATATATCATCAAAAATGAGAATGTCATATACATCACCAAGTATCATGAGTGATATCCAAATATACAAAAAATACATATATACGAGGCCTCAGTTGGGCCGATGAATGTATATACAAAATATTACATATACATAAAGTGAAACAATAAACATCATATCAGATCAAATAAAACTCAACCCTATTGGTCATCTTGCGGTGGAGATCCATGTGGTTGTTGGATTTGATGAGGAGAAGGATGTAGGATAACTAGAGAATGATGAGTCTATCACATCGAATGTCCACTTGACTCTACATCCATTGCCTCACTCGGCTCTCCAAAGCGAGGATGCCTTCATGCTTTGGGAAAAAAAGCCTCATATAATTTCTCATAATATGTGCTTTGCTGCATCAACCGATCCCGCTTAGCCTGATACTAAGCCATGGGAATGGATGAGGCTAATGAAATCTTAGTAGCTAATCTTTGCTGCCTCTCTATGGCTAGCTCTTGCCTCAACCCATCTCGCTCCTGATAGAAGCCATCTCTCTTTACTATCAATGTTGCAACTTGTGCCTTAGCAACCTGCCTCCATGTGATCTTTGCATCCCTCTCCATGGTCAACTAGGAAATTTGAGCCATTACTGCTACATCCATTTGTGGAGGACCCTGTAGTACCTACTAATCTTAATGGGGCTAATCTTGATGTTTTTGATCACCCTGTTTCCCATCATGCCCTAAATCTTGGTCACCTTGATCTCATGCTCTGTCCAACTACTCTAGTGTGATCCTGAGCTGTTGTCAATCACCTCTCCATCTGATCACACCAGCTCTCCTCTATACCTATCCCATAATTGGCTCAACACCAGTAGGATCTATAAAATGTAGAGGAACATGATAGCCCACCATTAATCATAATATTGAGTCATGTCGAGATCAACTAAAACCAGTATCCATCCCCATCCAAATGGGGAAAGTCACCAAAACTCAACTACAACATTAGAAGAAGAGGCCTACACCCCCCACACCCTAACCTCTTGAGATGTCCTCTCAAAACATGCATGATAATCATCTCCAATATGTGTCTGATGCTCTCCAAACTATTGAAGAACTTGATCAAGAAAATAATGCTCTAGAAGGGAATCCACGTAGCCTATCAACCACCGTGTCTAATGACAATATGTAAGCTACTGCATATTATCGTGCTAGGTTTCACAACCTAGCCATGGTCTCCAAACGAATGTAGGCATGCCATAAAAAATGCCTCGCCAATAAGGTAATTGATAAGGCCAGATGTAATGCATGAAATTTGAATATCTGTAAGAGTATGGATCCTCTAGATCCTACTCTAGAACACCATTTGGTCTAGTCACTAGGATATGCTCCTAGAACCATACATGCAATAGTGCCATGCCAATAGAGATATAATTGCCTCTATGATAGGCATCCTTGTGCATGTCCCTATATAAGTGCACTAAAAGACACAAACCCCAAGCATACCTCGTACCGTGCTCCATCATCTACTCAATGTAGATACCTTAGCCAATAGGAAAATGCCTACCTCTACGATTAGGTACCACAAGCCCCATGATCAATCCGACTAAGACCATGGATACCGGATCAACATTGTTAACAAATGGAGACAAGTCTATCTATGAGTCCACCACCTGTAGTCACCTAACTCCAAGAACTCACTGTATGGTGTGGGTACCCTATACAACATCGTATGTCACCAAATCATCATGAATGGGATAATAGAGAATCCTACAAACATCCTCCAACATAATGGTCACCTCACCATTTGGTAGGTGGAAAGACAATGAATTTGAATGTCATCTCTCTACAAGGGCAGTCATCATCACCCTATGACATCGAATCTTAGACACATAACATATGTAGCACATACCTACAACATCTAGGAAATCTCTCTCCACCTCAAAGAAACAAACAATTAGGTTGAATAGTTTCTATGACCATCACTCCCTAGAATAAAGTGGTTTGAGAACTGCCTACAAACATTCAACCCATGATGTCAACAATTGGCTAGAAAATCAAACCACAAACCTAAGGCTACAAGCAAACTGGCTAAATCAATCAAAATTGAAAATAGTGACCACTTTTTTGATAGTAGCAATCAAGAAAAATGATAGCAAACCTATTTTTGACAATAGCAATCATTTCTAATGATAACAATAAAATTGACAAAAGCGAGTGAATTAAATGATAACAATCAAATTTTATAGAAGCAGCTATATTCCTAAGCAAAAAATAATAACGCACAAATTTTTCGATAGTGGTAAACAAAAGCAAGCAAGAAAAATGAAAACAAGCAAGAAAAATGAAAGCAAGTAAGAAAAATGAAAGCGGTAAAAACACAAATGAGAATAGTGGTAAAATCAAGACAATAGTGGTAAAGACACAAAATTACTGCTATTGTCAAATTTAGTTTTGAGCATTAATTACGCAAACATTAAAAGATGAAAACAAAAATGGAAGTAGTACATACCGTGATACCTATGCCAGATGAACTCCTGAAGTCACGAACCGCCTCTGCATGGTGTGGGGCACCCAAAATCCTTGGCATCACTACTCGATAATCGTAAAAGCTAGATTGACAAAGGTAATAATTTAGTAAAGGCTAAGAATGCAAATGAGGAAGAATGAACCCTAATTTCCTATTTTTACCCCCCAAACCCTAATTTTTTGTCCTATACACATTTGAACTCCAATGAAACCTTGTTGTGAGCCCAACACGAAAAACACTTTTTTTGGCCAATCTCTCAAGGGGGTAGCCCAACATCATACAATCTTTTTGTTGACCGCCTAGGCACAGTGGGGCATATAAATTTTTTTAAAATCTTGATCTTCACATCGAATTCTTTGAAACAAACCAACCAGTACTTTATCTCAAAGAGGGGAAAAATATAGATATGTAAAAATGACCTAACATATATCACACATCCTAAATGGAATTTTTCCATTATCAACATCATTATCAGTAATCTAATCACATTTCACATCATTTACATCATTAAACCCTATTTTCCTCTATTAATTGAATAATCTTTATTTA
The DNA here is from genome assembly GCA_007258455.2 of Sequoia sempervirens. Taxonomy (NCBI): domain Eukaryota; kingdom Viridiplantae; phylum Streptophyta; class Pinopsida; order Cupressales; family Cupressaceae; genus Sequoia; species Sequoia sempervirens. Next base: position 46,435 of record VDFB02378093.1, read on the forward strand.
TTTAATTAATTCACTATATTGTCACCTAATCTAACTTTATTCTTCTTTCTTAATTAAATAAAAATAAATTATTTAATTATGTCACTAATATACCCTATTCATCTAAATCAATTAAATTTTTATCCCTTAATAATTTAATTAAATCGCTTTTCCCTCTCTAAACCTGAATAATCAAATTAATTATTCAAAATCATTCAACATAGTCAACAAACAAATACAACTTTATTTGTTAAATTCAAACATGACTTGCACGTTCATCTCCAAAATATTAATTAATTATTCAATTAATTAATTATCCTCACCTCTTTTGTGATTGAGCAAATCATTACCACTGATTTATCACTCTATTCGGTTGACTAACTCATCTATTCTTCAATCCCACTAACCACTCATTCTTCAATCCCCCCAATCAGTCCAATCTAATTCCACTAATCATTCCAATCTATTTCCTCTCAACATTTCTCAACCATTGATCATGATCTTTTACTACAAAATCTCAATCATTCATCTTGAAACATAAAATCTATATAACAACCCTCTTCATTCTAAAGTTTTGATCAAAGAATCTATAGAGTTTATACAATGAAGTCATGCTAAATTGACATTCAAATTATTGAGAGATTTTACACACATCTTTGATCACCATTAACACACTTTGAAGCTTTTGAAAACAACAAATGGAGGCTTCGTGTTGATTCAAAACATAATCCAACATTAATACAAATACAACTTCGACATGCTATGGTAAGACTTGCTTGTTTTGGATTATTTTAAGTTTCTTAATTGCTTATTTGTTTGGATTCATGGCTTTACATTTCACATTTCATAATTATGGGTTTGGAACTTGATATTTTTTTTGATACGCAAGATTAGATTTATATTATATTAGAAATAAAAAGTTTCAACTACAGAAATCTACCATCGTAGGATAATAAACCGCCATCAACCATTAGACATTAAGCCAAAAAACCAAAACTAACCAAAAACCACCACCAACCAGCCCAACCAAAAAAACCTAAAACCATACTTGAACCAAAATGGCCGACAGGCCACCGCCATAACCAGAGCAAAGTCCAAACTATTAAAAGTGAAGGAACCTAACCTACGACACCAAAGCCCAACCAAACTAGACTTACAAAAAATGGTTCAATTCAACAAATTGATGGAAATATTTCTTCCACTCCACACCTCCAACTGCCAACAACCCAAAGAATTTCTTTAAGAACTCCATCACCACTGCTGCAACCATTCTATGCTTGATGAGGCTAGGCCCGCTCAAATCAAGAAGAAATGGGTACAATTTGATAGCCTCGTCTAAACCTTGTAGGAGCTCCAGATCACAAGGATGTGGAATGCCTCTACCAACCACCACCGCCCTCAGAACATCACTGACCCCTTCCACCAAATCCTCCTTGAACATTTTTTCAAGCAATAATTTTGCCTCGGCTTTATCAACTTGGATATCCAGGAGAGAAGCCAAAAACCACGACGAAATATGCAGATTATCTCTTCCATATTCCTTGTTCAAAAAATGCCCAGCACCCAGGATCATTATTAAGAAGAATCCTTTTCAAGCATTGGTCCGTTATTTCTTTGAACGAAGCTTGACGAGTCAACGACTGCAAAGAAATCAGGGTATCCACCCCAAATTTTTCCAACCCATCCACCGACACCTCTATCACGAACCTTGAGCACTTGTCCATCGAAACCCAAGCACAGACCACACATAGCCAGAAAGAGAATGCTCACCATCCACAACCGAAGACATAAAAATGAGAAAAAAACACGCCTTCATCGGCCTAAAAGCCAACCTGACTTGGATTAATGCCAAGTACAGATCAACCTCCACCTCCCCAAATAAGGCACCTCCAAATGTGCCGAAACCTTTTGAAATGACTAATTCCTTCAAGCAATTGCACTCTAGCTGTCCTCGGAAAAGGCGACCTCACCTCACCATCATTGTGCTTACTATGAAGGACATGACATCCCCAACCACCACCAACTCCAAATAATCCGCCCACCTCATCCAAAAGACTCAGCTTCGCCAGACAACGTGGCATCATTGCCACATCCCCTCTGCTAGGATGGAGGGGCGCCCTCCCTACCACCCACACTTTGGAACTTGATCTTATTTTGAATTGATTTGATTCAATTCATTGTTGTTTTTCTTATGATATTCTCCCCCCCTTACACATACCAATTGAATTTCAAAATTGGAATATTACAACATTATCCAATTTGGAGAACTTGTAACTATAATGAAAATGCTAATTGACCAGCTTGTAATTTTATCTAGCTTGCTAACTATATCTGTCATGTTTTTGGACCCCTTTCAATTTTTTTGACTCTTATTAATACTTATTTTGGGTGACCACATTCAAAATGCACAATTACATCTAATGATAAGGATTCAAATATCCATGTGTTTAAAAATTAATTTTATAAAATTTAATATTTTTCTTAATATTTAGTTTCCTTTTGGGCCCATTTTAAAATAATATTATAATAAGGTATACATTTCACATGGAAGTGTAAAACCTTATTACAATGCCCAAAAATAAAGAAATTAATGAATGAATACTAAAATAAGAAATTATGGTCCCAAGTGTTGCAAGAATGGAAAAGAATGAAGGTGTTGTCATTGATGTCAATTGGTCAACTAGTTGTTGTTGTCACTGATGTCATGGTTGCAAGTTATTGGCTGTATATGTTGAGGATATTGAGAAAATTGTATTGAAGAAAGGTTGTAGGTGTTTAGTGGTTGCTTCGGGTTTTTCTCTAGGATTTTCTCCTATTTTTGTGTGGTTTAGATATGTTGGTCATGGTTGTTGGAAGCTACTATATCCAGATTTTTGGATCTCGATTCATTGTACAATGCGAGTTATGTTTACTAGTTCTAAATTGTGGATTTCTGTGTTCTGGTTGAGGTCCAAGAGAAAATTTTCTAGTCCGGATTTCTCTTTGGTGAAGTTTTATGACTTGTGGTTCTAGAGTTGAGTTGTTATGTTTGTATTGAAGATAATTTCAATATCTGGAAGGTTCATGCTTAATTGTTCTATGTGTTTTACACTGGTTTGGATGACCTTGTGTTGAACATTATCTTTGAAATTGATGTAGCATGTTGGATCTATTTGGGTCCTCACCAAGCGTGCATTTGGGTCACCCTCATTCTAATTCCACTGTAGGATGTTTTGGTGTTGACCTAATTTGACTTTAATTTTGGATGGCCGACTTTGGATATGTTTCAAAGTTGAAGATAGTATAAATATAGGATGAGTTAGTGGTGAAATGATGTGCAAGAGAGATAAGTGCAAAGAAATAGAACAAATAGATGAAATATTGATGTGAATCAATGAGTGTGTGTGATGTGAGTGTGGCAGATCAGTGCAAAGCTAAATGCTGAGTTTCTAGATGTAATGAGAAAAAGGTGTACTCTATCATTCATGCATGTCTGCAAGTGGTTGAGAAAATTGTGGTGGATTTATCTATTGCATTGAGATTGTCTTATCTCTATAATATATATCTTCTATCTTATTTGTATCTTTGTGGTAGTGAGCCCTCCGGGTTAGCCCTGTTGGACAGTGAGTCTTGATCCTAACAGCGAGTCCTTGTTTTGGCAGTGAGCCTTGTATCTCAGGTAGTGAGCCTTTTGTAATTGGTTTTGATATTCTCTGTAGTGTGAGTTAATCCTCACTGTGGTTTTTCCCTTATTGGGTTTTCCACGTAAATCTGGTGTTGTTATGTTTGTGTAATGGTTTCCAGTTTTTGCACTTGCGCTTAATGTTTATTCACTTAAGCAGTATCAAGGATTAGTTCTGGTGAATGATTTAAAGGTTTTAGTTTTGTGACAACTGATTCACCCCCCCTCTCAGTTGTCCTATCCAACACCAAGTTTTTCATAGGAATCATGGTGCTACATCTTATTTCATATCTTCCCCCTTTTCTCCCTTATCTTACTACTATTTTGATTTACTGGCTTGTAGGTGTGCATGTAAATTATTAAAAACTATCTTTATTGTAATTTTTCTATGAGCATCAGAGAATATGAAATGAACCCTCATAGAAAAAATAGTATTAGAAAATTGATTTGGAATCTTCCTCAATTATACCAAGTGCTCCTTGAACCTGCTAATTTTTCCCTTGATCCTCATGAGATCATCTACGATCTTCTCAATTAGGTTTCCTTCACCAATTTTTAAAATTCCTTAATTATTGTAACCATATTAGATGTATCTTTTATCTCCATATGAGAGTGTTAATTATTAGTAGTTTTGATAATGAGACCCTTTCCATTGTCTTAATTGCAAGTGATTTTTTTTAAGATAAACCAAATCACTCTCTATATTTTCTTCAACTTCTTTCATGACATTGACTTCATCATTGATTTCATGGTAACAATAAATTACCCTTTTTATCAATCTTTTCCCCTAATCAAGTAGGGTATCTTTTTAAGCTCCAATAACATGGAATACTCTTCCCATATCACCTTTCATATATAAATCTTTTTCTAATGCTAAAAAATGTATAAGAGTAGGTGCATTTGGGTCCACAAGGCCCATGAGGTATTCCAAATAAGTAGTAGTTCACCCACATGGGAATTGAGTTCCTTTTTAATATGGTTCATCTTTGTTCATTCAACCCAAAATAGCATATGATACTAATTGTATTAACTATTTATCCTCCTCTCTTTTTTGGTACCTTTATTTCTCTTTAGATTTGATAATCATCCTTTTGCATGTGATTTTTTTCTTTACCACTCAAAGGGATGGATATATTTGTAGTCATTACTCCCTAGGAATCTATGATGATGGTGGAAAAATTTGTTGCTCTTATCTACGTTAGTTGCACTTTGAAAATTTCCACCATGACTTGGAACTTTTTTGAATAATTCCCATACTATTTTTTTTCTTCTCAATGGTTTTTTATAACTATACTAGAAAAAATAAGATTTTTGTCGTGTTGTCTCCTTGGTTGTAATATATGGAAGGAATTATGGGTCCTTAGTGGAGGAATTGGAATTGGAGGGAATAGTGGATGCGAACTCTACCTTGTGTGTAATTATTTCTTAGAGGAAGAGGAGGACAATGTAGGACTTTTTATTTGAGTAGTTTTATTATGTGAAGAGAGAGACTCTTCCTCCTCTAATTGCATCTCTTGGTATATCACCTCCTCTACTTCCTCTTATTCTTTTCTTTCTTCATTTCCTTCCTATATTGCATCAAAATACCAACTATCCTCTTTGATTGGTCCTTCCTAATACTCCCAATTTGGGAATGTCTTGAAATAAAAATTCTATTTTCTTCTAACTTCATCTTGCTATTCCTTTTATGAATCAATGGCTACAACACTTGGTTGTATAGGAGGTAGTTGTGGTTCATTTAGACTAAGAGGGGGAGAAAATTCTTAAGTAGTTGGAACTCATGGTCCTCTAGTGTATTTATATTTCCTTATTATAGACCTCCTCTTCACAAAAGATTATTTATCTTTAACCTCTTTTTGTTCTTAATCTCATTAATTACATGTTTATTTTCTTATTCATCTATCGTCTTCATTGAGGTTTTTTTGGTGTACACATTTTTTCCCCTTGTCCTTTTACTATTTCCTTTTCATTGGAGGATTTAGTCCTTGATGATTCCTCTTGTTAACTTGTAGCTTCGGTTTTTGATGTTTCCCATTTGTTGGTAGAATCCTTTTCTAAAGGAACTATACCATACATAGGGAAGGGGTTCTTAAGCCCCATATTTTTTCTCCTTATTACCTCTTATGTTTAGGACTCAATGGAAGTGTAATAATCAATGAACCAATTTACTTTATTAATTTTCTAATTAAAAACATTATTCAAATTATGTGATGGGTCCAATATTTTCCTTTGGTGATCCTCTCAATTTTGAAAATTATGACATGTAGGGTGGTCATCTGACAATAACCCATTATTCTCACTTCACGATCATCTAAGAAATTTTCCTAATAATCTTCTAGATTAAACTTATGCTTGTAGATAATTCTAATTGGTAAGAGGCATTTGCATTTCATTTTATCCCATATTTTATATTTTTTATATACCTTAACACCCACCTTCAAACTCCATTTTCATACCATATCATGTCTTTTCACCACCTTTGCGATGCACATGATTAAATATAAATAATGGATATATAATATAGTTTTGAGCCAAAATATGAAAATTATATATTAAAGTGTATTTACTAACAAGAAATTCCATTTTAGCCTCGGAAATAAATCTTGCAGCATGCTATTGGAGATTGAAATAATAGATTTCTTGTAGCCCATGGGTGCACTTGCCAACATAATTCCATCTGATAAATAGTTTTCTACTTAAGCTATATTTTAATCTTTTGCTATGTTGTTGTAATGGCTATGAGAAAACAAATATTTATATTGTTTCAACCATAAAAATTTGTTGTTGCAACCAATGGTTTTGTTATTCTATATTATGTTGCTATTATAACCTCATGCCAACTCCTATAATAATGAGAATTTGTAAAGCATTAGTGTTCAACCATGAAAAATAAGCAGATACATAAAAAATGGAAATAGTGGTAGACATTCATTAATTTGATACATGCCTCATTTCTTATATAAGAAATGGCATAAAAGGATAAAATTTAATAGGGAAAATAACATATTAGTGATGTAATAGTAGGGAGAGAACATCAAAAGGAAAATATAATGCAGAAAAATATTGTAAAGTTTTTATTACAATATAGTATATGCAACAAATTATGTTCTTAAGATTTAGTAGTGTTTTAGTCACCTCACGAATTGGGAGGGCTCACTCCCAGAAAATGATATTGATATTATTTTATTATTATTTATTTTAAATATTTCTTGTTTTTATTTTATTTTATTATTGTGTGATTAAACTATAAATTATAGGTTTTTCCTACATGAAGTATGATAATGATGATTTATATAGATAATATATTTAGCATAATGTATTTTATATTTATTTAATTATTTATTTTTATGGTTATAGACATGCAAAATTCCTTGACTCGTATCACACATCGTTAATCTTGCATTTTTGTCATATTCATCCTCAATCACTTCATTCATATCATTTTCATCACTTGCATCACTAATTCCCCTTTTATCATCATTTTCTATCATTTCACCTTATTTCCTCTATTAATTAAGTAATTTTGAATTATTTAATTAATTCATCCTATTTCATTAACTTTCTTCTAATCTCCCCCAAGTGAATAATTTTAATTATTTAATTAGCCCCTAAATATATTTTTCTTCTAATGTCCTATGATTTTTTTGAATAAAGAGGGTAAACATTTATTAATATTAGGAAATCACCAGTACGAAGAGATCAAGGTCCACATAGGCACCCAAAATAAACTAAGACAACCAAACCAATAGACACCCAACCAAGACCCAACACCACAAAAAAACCAACCACCAACAACATCAACCAGCCATGTTCTCCAAAATAATCTTCTCTAAAATTTGGCAGCAATCTAGAGAAAGTTATTCCCAACCCTTAATCTACCAGTCACCAACATGCTTAGAAGCCCATTTGGACAAGCAGTCAACAATCCTATTCCATTCTTGAGGGATGTGAATAAAAGACACCACCTCCAACATGGAACACAATTACAAAATATGCCAAAAAACTGAAACAAGTTGCCAATTAACCCCCTCCAACTTCTTCCCATTCAACAAATTAACCACGATCTGAAAGTCAGATTCACAGATAATATTATGCCAACCAAGAACACAGGCACACTCCAAAGCCAAAATAATTTCCAATGCCTCCATAAGATTGTTGATTTTCTATCCTTTATCAATGGAAAATAGAAAAGTAACATATTCAGAGCTATCTCTCCCAACCCCACCAATCCCAACAAGCCCAGGATTACCCCTAGAAGAGCCATCAATTTTGATCTTCAAAACATCCACTGGAGGAGGAGACCAACTACCAACCCTCTGAACCCTCTTTTTAGCTTTCCTATTGTGATGAACACAAGAGGAATCAAAGGCAAGATCCTGTAGGCCAAGAATATTCACAATTCCTCATCACTTCTTTCCAAAGGAAAAGCCACTTCACATTTGGCATCCACAATCTCCTGAATCATACATAGAATTCTTTTCCAAACTTGTTGAATAATCAACTTGCTCCCATGAAAATAACCGCGGTTCCTTTCCAACCAAATCTACCAAAGGATGAAAGCAGGGCCAATACACCACACAATCTGGATGAAAGAAGCTTGGGTAGGAGGTCTCGCTAGACTACTCCAAAATTCCACCAGAGAGGAGGCATGAATACAAGGATGATTTCAAATACCCCACCAAAAATGCCAGATAAGCATATAAAAGGGGAAATGAAAAAACAAGTGAGGAGTTTTCCTCACTTCAACCATAGAGAACACAAAAAAATGGACCTTGGAAACCCCACTTCCAAATATTTTCCCAAGTAAAAAAATTGTTCCAAGATAAGGTCCATAGGAAATAGTTACATTTGGGCCATGAAAACTTGTTCCAAACATTTTTCCACCATGGAAATTCCACCCCACCATACTTCTGAGCAATCAACTCCTGGTACCCACTAGCAACTATGAAGATCCCCTTAGGATTTAGACACCGGGCCAACATATCCTTATCCTTAAGAGAGTTACACAGTCTATTTACCAATTTTTTTTGAAGCTTAGCACACTCCTCCTCCAAGCCAACCACATGCCACTCGCTACGTATCTTCCATCTAAACACCTCCACTTGCCCACATAAGTAAGAAGTCTTAAAATCCATCACCCAAGAACAACTAGCTTCCAAGAAGTGCTCACAAAGATCTTGAAAATTACGATACCTGCTCATAATAGGGGAAAACCCATAGCAAGAGTCAAACTAAAAGAGAGCCTATGATCCCCTATTTCATATCTAGAACAATCCTAACTTGATCAGTTTAGCACCTTTTTTGAGCGTTTCCCAAATCACAAAACCTTTCCCCACCAACGGATACCAAGGAACCTCATCCTTTGGTATCCCACAAAGATATTTGTGAGAAATAATCCTTTCCCATCCATGATCCTATTCCAAACACCATCTCCAATAAAGCTTGGTAGATAGTGCCAAACTAGTCAAAGTGGAATGTTGCAATCCAAGGCCACCAAACTACTTCAGACTACAAACAATATCCCATTTCACAAGGCTCCACTTAGAAGACGGAAAACTACCAAGCCATAAAAATTACCTAGCTAGATATTCCAAGCCCTTAATAAATCCAATGGGAGCCACCTAGAGCATACACTTGTAATTAGGAAGAGCCTACACCACTGACTTAAGAAGCCAAACTCGACTAGCGAAAGAAAACCACCAATGAGTCCAATGGTTCACCTTAGCATGAAACTTGTCTAAAATATTTTTCCAAGAGCCCCTAGGGAGGGTACCAAAAGAGATAGGAATGTTAAGATAAATCAAAGGCAAAGAGACAATCTAAAACCTCAAAATACGAGCAATCCGTTGCTGAATGAGCTTCATGGTATTAAAGAAGAAAATAAATGATTTATCCTCATTAATCATCTACCCAAAAGCAACAAGATAAATGTCCAAAGCCTTGTGCAAATTAGTGGTATCTCTAACCTTGTCCATATCCATCAAAGCAGTATTATCAATGAATTACAGGTGGGACTGAGGAGGTAAACCATTAACCCAAACCCAACCTTGGATAAGTCCCTACACAACATTGCTCTTAATAACTCTCTCTAAACCTTCAGCCAAAAGAATGAATAAGTATGGAGAAAGAGGGTCCCCTTGTCGAAGACCTCTAGAGGCCCAAAATAAGGAAGATAGTTCCCCATTAATCAAAACTAAAAAATAGGTGGTCATGATGCAACTCATAACCCACATAAACCACTCCTTTGCAAAACCAAAGGCAATGAGAACTTTGCACAAAAAGGACCACTTAACTCTATCATAAGCCTTTTCCATATCTAGCTTGATGAACATACCTTTCTCATTAGAAGTCACCATGGAATGGATATTTTCAGTGGAAATGACCACGCCATCCAAGATTTTCCTATCCACCAAAAAACCTCCCTATTCCTCTGAAACAAGTTTGCTTAACCAACACTTGAACCTCTCAATAATCAACTTAGAAATAATTTTATAAACCACATTGCAAAGAGTAATGGGATGAAACAAACTCAACCTATCTACCCCATCTCATTTAGGATGAGATCAAGAAAGGTATAATTCATAGCCCTCAACATTTGCTTGTTTCTTTGAGATTCATAGACCACCTCTAATAAATCTTGATTTATACTGTCCCAAAATTCTTGAAAGAATTCAATCAGAAACCTATAAGGACCTGAGGCTTTCCCCTTCATCTGAAAGACTATGGCCTCCAATTCCTCCAGGGAAATATAGCCCAAGAGGTTCTCATTCATCTTTTCCATAACCAAAGAAGGGATACATGACAAGACATGATTTTATTCCTTGAACACATCCAAAGAATCCTCCCTAAACAAAGAGGAAAAGTATTGTGATGCTTCTCTGGAGATATATCCCAAAGAGGATAAATGCTCACCCCTGGTATTCACTAGAAATGGGAGTGAATTACCATGTCTCTGATCCTTCATAGAATTGAAGAAAAAGGTAGTATTCTTATCCTCCACCTATAAAAAATCAACTTGAGCCTTCTGTTTCCAATAAATCTCCTCATGCAACTCACACTCCAATATAAATTTCAAAGCCCTCACCTCCTCCTTGAGAGAGCCCTTAGAAAGGAAAAATTCCCTAATCTCATAGGTGATAGCATTCAATCTAGCCTGAGTATAAACCTTATCATGAAAAATGTTACCGAAACATTTCCTATTCCATCTCTTGAGTTGGTACTTCACATACTACAACTGCTTGGCAAAGGAATACATAGCGCTGCCAAAAGTAGATTTTCCCAAATACCACCATTCAACAACATGATCATGTAGAGAGGGATCTCACAACCATATAAGTTGAATCTTGAAAGAGGGAGAATGAGTAGCATGATCCAAAACAATGGATAACTTAATAGGTCAGTGATCCAAACCCCTCCAATCCAAAATCTTAGAACAAATAGACCAAGATCCCCCAATCCAAAAAACAAGAAACCATGAACCTTTCCAGTCTCTTGACAATACAATCCTCCCCAAGTCTCTTATTTTTCCATGTAAACTGACCATTACTAGGATTAATGTCAACAAGATTCAAGGCTGAAATATTGTCATGGAGAAGGAAAGCAAAAGGATCTAGCCTTAGAATTCCTCCCCTCTTTTCTTCTAGATCCATAATGGAATTAAAATCACCTACAATAATCCAAGGATATAGAGAAGCTAAACTCTGAATAAAATGAATGTGATACCACAAGCACTGCTTACCAGACAAATCAATAGGAGCATAGATATTGGTAAGAAGAATAGTTTCTATAGTTTCCAAGACCAAAGAAACCAAAGAAACCAAAGAGATAGAGGACTTATAGGACATCCACCAAAGAGGGAAAATATTCAATGGGTTCCATAAACAAGCCAAACCCCTTGCATTACCTTGGGCACCAATGCACTAACATTGAACAAGCCCCCATAATTTAGGCACCAAATCGCACATGCTCTCAACAGACAACTTAGTCTCCTATATAAAAAGCACATCAGGTGAATGATTTCTCACCAAATCTCAAACAACTTTTTGTCTGGGGCCACTGTTCAATCCCCTTACATTCCATGAGAGCATGATCATTTCTGAGGGTTGGAAAAGTGGGAATCAAGAGTCTTAATGGATCCTAAATCCACCGACATTTCTCGCATCATCTTAATCTTCTCTAATTCCTTCTTTCTCTCGACCTTGAAAGCCTTCTTAGGATCCCCTTAAGATATTTCTGATCAATTCCTAGAGAAGGAGAAGCTTTGTTTCCTTTACCTGAATTATACCCCACCATCACCAATCAAGTAGAGTTCTCCCCCCTAACTTGTCCATATATTCTAGGGCCTAAGGAGAAGCTAAGGACACCACACTCAAATCACTATGCATTTGAAATACACCAACTTTCTAGGTATTTTGAAGATTGTCAGAGATATTTCCCACCTAGACCACCTCCAAGGCCCCTTGATCTAGAACCATCATGCTTGGATTCACCTCATGCTAGCTAGGGTTATCCAACAAATAAAACCTATTAAAAGTTTCCCCTTCTTTCTACTATTTCAAATTCCTCTTCTTCCCATGATTCCTATTACAGGGCTTAATAGGAGTGAATCCCTCATTATCAACAACAACACTAGGAATAGGATCCTTTGTTGGCTCTCAGTTATTTTCGATTTTTCATTGATTTCAAAATTGGTTCACTGATATGAGAATATATGTGATGATATGATATGCTTTCTCAGATTGGTGGATATATGATATGCAATTACATTGGTTGGTGTTATGATATGCAGTTACAGGATTTTGGATTTGTATATGATGATGCTGATAGTGTTTATCATTTTGACAGGATGATTTTCAATTTGATTCTTCAAGGTGATTGGTATTTTGGTATCACAGGTATATGGTTTTTGGTGATTGACATGATATACATGATATATGGCACACATGGTATACTTTATGACATTTGTTTATTTGTTTAGCATCATCAGATTGGCTAATTGCCATGGTTGGCACAATATACATTTTATCATTGAACATATACATTTGAGGTATACATTTGTTTATACATTGTTGCATTTTCATTTGGGCAGACACATCATATGTTTGCATAAAAATGCAAGTTTACAAGAGTTTTCATAGAAATGCGGATTACAAGTCTTAGGCCACTTGTATGTATTCTCTCCATTGGTTATATGTTAAGGAGATAAGTGTTGGTATGAACTCAATCATATTTTGGTGAAGGAAACATTTATGTTGTTGGAATACACTATATTTGATGGCTTTGCTTGTTGGCTTGTGCAGGGGGTATGTGTTGTCTCCAAGACACATTTGATACATAAGTACTCTAATACTTGATACATGGTGTCATAAAGCATGCAGGATACAAGGCTTAGGTTTTTTCCTTTGATATGGATATTTTTCATTATTTTGACTTCTTTCTAGTGCAGAGCATATACGTGATCTCATTATGTGAATTCAGGTTGAGATCGAAAAAAATGAAGGTATTAGTTACTTTATATGTTTTTGAAAAAGGGGGGGGGTTATTACCTGACATATTTTTTTGAAAAAGAAAATAAAATAAAACTTTGTATTTTAGAGCACCATGTGACAAAGTTTTTGAGCCACAAATCTGTTGGGAATATCTACATGTGGTACTATTTCTAATCTAAGTCAAGTCCATCGGTGTTAGGGTATAGTGCATTGAATAAAGCATGTGATATTTTGTTTCGAAGGAATTATCATTGTTCATTATTTTGGAGGAAGCTAGGGCACCGTGGGGAGGAGATCACATGGGAAGTAAGGGTTTGCAATGATGTTTGATAAAATTAGGTTTAATGTTGTCGAAAGCTTGAAGTGACAAAGCTTGGATACTCTATAGAAGATTTGTTGGCATCTTGCAGTTGGGTAGTTATGGAACTTCTTGACAGATCTTTACAGTATTTGTTTAGTTTTCTTCCACCGTAATCAGGTAATGAAAAACTATCTTGTTGCTTATGGGCTTTAAGACATTGTGTTAAGGGAGTTGTTAAGAATGGTTTTGATTGAAATTTGTACTAGTTTTTGCAAGTAAATATTTGGTTCTTAAATATTATTTATAAAGGGATTAATCTTTTGTTGATTATGATTAAAACCCTTTAGGTTTTTTGGATGATTCTTCTCGGGCTATAACAAAAATACCCTAACCCGAGTTGGTTTATAGTTATTCTGAAAAGACTATTTAGTGACTATAAAATGACAACATTTTGTCAGTGACTTGTTGCTTGAAGAGGGAAATTCCATACATACATTTTTGTGAGAAATTTTTGAGATATATTGATACATTTTTCAGTCTTGAAAATCTTGAAAAGTGATTTTGTAACAGTGTTTACATTGAGAACTATTTTGTAATTTGTAACAATAATATCAGTTGTTGTATCAAATGGAGATGTTATCAGTCTTATATAACATCCTCCTATGTGCTTATTGAAAATTATTTTTCACAGTCTTCTATTGAGGCACTAGGAATGCTAATTTGCATTACTAGGGTATTGATGGAACACTGTTTGGTTATATACATTGAATTTTGTGGAGCTGGTGCTCCTATAAATTTGGAGTTGGCGATCCTATAACTTTGGAGTTGGTGCTCCTGTAACTTTGGAGTTGGTGCTCCTATAACTTTGGAGTTTGTGCTCTTGTAACTTTGGAAGTTGGCACTTCTGAATTGTATGGAGTTGGCGCTCTTGAACTTTGTAGAGTTGGTGCTCTATCTGAATAAAGTGATATATTTTTTGAGTGGTCTTCATTCCCCTAGAGGGTTTTCCACTTAGGACATATAATGTGTTATGTGATGAGTCTTCGTGTGATTATTTTTCTAATTTTTCAGATGTATTAATGTATATTATCAATTCATATTTCTGCAATGTTAATGTATTTTGCTATTACAAGTACTTTCAAAGTCATATGTTGCAAACTGGTTTAAAAGATTTGTTTAACAATTTTTTTTTTGCATGTTGTGTTGAAAAGAATTTAGTCTCTCACATCACATTTTCTTCCATTGATTCATAATTCAAGATAGTTATGTTTCAATCTATCATAATGTACTAAAGTTCTCTATTGTTTAAATGCTTATCATATGTCATTCAATTGCACTATTGTTGCAACATCTCATAAAGCAGCATTGAAATTTGGTGGTCTTAAAGTGATTTAATGATGTTTTTGATTGATTAAGGGGGGGAAAAGGGCCCTAACCCGAGAAAAAATTACAACAAGAACAAAACAACCAGTGGTGAGAAACAACAAAAAATAGGAAGCTCACCAAACTTCCCAATCCCCTAGCCAAAAAGCTTAACCAATCCCTTTTCTATCAAACATTTCAATTCTATCATAGAGATAAAAAAACCAACAACTATCAACAGTAGCATCCTTCCCTAACCGACTATAGTGCTTATAGATATCCATCATAGAGTTCCTACTAAGAATATACATAGCATTATAAAGATTAAAGTTTCGACACCCATGGCCATAACTAGTAGGAACATTCCAATTAAGCATAGGAGAAGTAAGCATAAAAAAAAAACAAACCAACATGGTTGAGCCACCAGGCTATGCATCCTCTATCAACTTCCAGGCTTTGACCAGGTCTTCAACAATACCATTCACCATGGCCTTATGATCCATCTTACTTGCAAGGTCCTCACCATCACCCGATGCATTCTTCTTCTGTTGTTTCTTGATTTTTCCCATCCCTGACATAGTGGCCATAAAGAATTTCTTCATCACAACATCCACCACCATACAGAAATTCTTGACAGCTTCTTCCAAGGTATGAATTTTGTGGACATTTCCTTTTGTTTGTACACCTTTCTCCAACACTTTCAATCTATCCTCAATTATGCCATTAAATAGATTTTCCAGGGCTTGGAATTTACTTTCCTCCACTTTCTCAAGGATCTTCTGCTCTAGAATTTGCATCCTCTCCTCCAGACTGCTAAATCTCCCATTCACATCCTCAACATCTTTAATTTCCTCTTTGTTAGTATCCTCTGCTCCATCTTGATTTGCTTCCTCCTCATCCTGAACCATCTCCTGTTGTGACTCCTCCCTATCCTCATCACCCTTACCTCCCTCACTGTTAGCCCTCAAATCCTCTTCTTCAGTCGAGTTGCCACCCAGACTATCCAGAATTTCTTTGGTTGAGGAATCAATTTCCTCGTCTTCTTGTTTCTCAACACTTTCCGGAGGACTTTGGGATTTTTCCTCTGGGCTTTGAGCATTTTTCTTCTTCTCCTTTCCTTTAGACGCTGCCATAGCCAATATTTTAGACCTTCTACCACCTTGGTGAAAACCTTCCATCTCATGATTGTCATGGATAGTTATGGTGTCCACCTCTTCACCCAATTCACTCAAAATCAACTTTCTCCTTTTTTTAGTTCCCAATTCCATCAAGACATCTTTTCATTTTTTGGGAGTGACTGCAAGTAAATCCATCCACATGGCCGTATTAGGGCTTTGGTATTTTTTTCCAGAATTCTCAGGGCTTTGGGGTTTCTTACTAGACTTTTTAGGCACCGGGGAGGGAAGGTTTTCGAGAAGCTCAATCTTCACCGAGCTTTGGGGCTTGGGGTTTTCAAGCATTTTCAGAACTAGTTTTTTCTGTAGGGTTCTAGATATCACAAATTTACATATAGCTCTTATGAGGCCTTGATTTAAAGACAGGTTTGCACCATGAGTAAGGCTTTGGCTTAGGGAGGAAAAAAAGAACAAGTTAATTTTCTCCTGTGCCTAATATGGTTGAGAATGGGAAAGTGATAGCTATGAACTGACTGGTATCGACCCTCAAGGGTAAAATATTTCATCATGATAAAGCAGACATTGTGATACGGAGGAGGAAGCTTAACCCTAGAAAAACCATTTTGAAACCTTTCAGGTTTTTCTTTCCCTTCAATTTTTTTTTCAAAGTAATCCTGATACTTACCATTGCTGACATTTTCTACCTTCGTGCCTTAATACACCAAGCCCGTCGCATCTACAATCAGCTTAGCATCCACTTTGAACTGAATCCCTCCCAGAGTAACCTCTCCATCTCTCCATGAATTTGAAAACTTGTAGCTAAGCCTCTCATTATAATCCTCCATAGCAGCAAAATAATGAGTGAAACCAGCCTATTAAAAAAGACTCCAAAGCTCCTTATTGTTGTGGAGCGAGTCAAATTTGTGCGGTTCAGTCCGCTTTCTAGGACCCCCCATATTCATAGAGCTATGGCAGCTTTTGGGAACGAGCAGGAAATCACTTTGTTTACCTTCTACATCCTCAACACTTGCAATTGGTAGCCCACACTCTTTGTTCAAATGGAAACTTTGTGATTATACATTTGAGAAATAAACGACTTAGGGTTTTTTCTATTTTTCATAAATGATTCACAATTTCCACCTTTTCACCAGCGATCATTATTATTCATGGCAGCTCCGCCTCCCTTTCGAGCAATAATAACCTTTATTTTATTTTTCCTTTTTTTATTATTATCAATACCTCTCCATCTGTCACATCGGAGATCTATCCCCTAATTACACCACATGCCATTTAACTCCCGATTTAAATTTTTTCTCTCCCGGTACTCATCATTGCTGTCTGGGTAACCATTCCCACACTTGTAGATCCTTTTATCAAGGTTTGATAATATTTTTGAATTATGCCTACATCTCCCACTCAACATGCCAGCTTGCATCCGTGGGGATCACCTCCTAATTATCCTTAGCTTCCCGTCACTCATTTTCATAATAAAGCAATCCCTCCTCATTAATCTTTATTTAAATATTTTTCTCCAAGTCTATACTTAGCAAGAATTTCCTTTATTTGATTAGGCAAGTCCTTGAAGTCCCAAATTATTAAATTTTCTTCGCTAACCCCAAGGTTGGCCATCACATCCGCCACTCTATTTCCTTCCCTTAAAGTATGGAAAATTTTAACATTTTGAATTTCTTGCAAAATGCTCTTACAGTCTTCCAACATATCTTTAATTTCCCATGGTTTATTATCCTTACTATTGAAGTAGTCTATTATCAACTTCGAGTCACCTTCTACAATGATCTTATTATGTCCCCTTTCCCTGAGAAGTCTGACTCCTATCCAGATAGCCAAAGCCTCAAAAAAGTTATTTGTAGTTGTTCCTAAACCTTTGTTGAACCCAATCAGATAGGCTCCTTTATCATCTCTTATCACTCCACTAGCAGCAATCCTTCTTGGATTGCCTTTCGAGCATCCATCAAAATTACATTTCACCCATCCTCGATCCGGGGGAATCTAAATTGTGCTTCTTCTCATAATTTGTTTTAACCAATTAACATTATTTAGATCATGAGGGAGCTCCCATTGCTATTTTATGCTCAATTCCTACCAAGTTGGCTATTTCTTAGCCTGCTTATACTTACAACTTTCCATATTTTCCATTTCACAATTAAGCATAGCTCCTTACTAGTTCTAGCTGTCTCCCTAAACACTATGTTATTCCTCTCCTTCCACAATCCCCATAGATCACAAATTATATTGTGGGAATAAGGGAAAAAGTCCCATCCTTCAACAAACAGTTGGATACTAGTAGGAAAAATCCATTCCACTTTTAGAGTATTAAGAAAAAAACCCCAGACTTCACGGGCATAAGAACATTGAAAAAACAAGTGCATGATTGTTTCCTCTTCTTCATTACAAAGACTACACCTATTAACAAGGTACCAACCTCTTTTCTTAAGATTATCAATCATGAGGATCTTACCATGTATAACCGTCCACCAAAAGCAATTAATTTTTGGAATGAGGTTCTTCCTCTAGACCTTAAGCCAGTCAAAAGAGCTCAAGATCATGGCCGGCTACATCATTGAATCATAAGCAGATTTGACCGAAAAAATACCTCTAGCAGTTTTTGTCCAGATCCATTCATCCTTTATGTTTCTTGAAAAAAGATTAGGATTTCCAATTTGTTTCATAAGTTGCTCAATTGTAGCATCCCAATCCTGTTGTCTTTTTCATCTAAGAACAACATTATTAAGATAGTCTTTGAAGTTTTTCCACCCGGGTCATCCTCCATCCCATTCAAGGTAGTTAGAAAATTTTTCCCCAATTTCTCTTTTCAATATTCCTCTGATTAGTTGAAGATTTTTTGAGGCTGACAGAGGGGTCAAAGTAGACCAGGGATCATCCCAAAAATTAGTGTTGTGACCATCACCAATCCTAATTTTCACACCTCTAGTTAGCAGTCCTCTAATTTTAAGTAGATTATTCCAAAACATCGATCCATGCGGAAGCTCCTTCTTCCTTAGAAAAAAACTAGCATCCTTATTATTAAGATACTTGGCTCTAAGAACAGTGGCCCAATCTTTTTCATTTTCCAATAGGAACCAACCCATTTTAGCCACTAAAGCCTTATTAAACACTTCTAGTCTTTTGATGCCTAACCCTCCTTTTTTTGAGACACACACCTTCTCCCTTTTGATAAGATCCATTCTTTTCCTTTCCTCCACTCTTGACCATAAAAATCTTCTTTGAATTGTTTCAATTCTGTCAGCAATGTATGTAGGAATATTGAACATTGAGACAAAATCTTCTGATGTCTAACCCTCCTTTTTTTGAGATACATACCTTTTCCCATTTGATCAGAGCCATTATTTTCCTTTCCTCCACTCTTGACCATAAAAATCTTCTTTGAATTGTTTCAATTCTGTTAGCAATATAAGCGGGAATATTGGTCTTCATGTACACAATTTTATGAGTTGTACCTGTCTTGTCATCATGCTCTAATTTTTAAACAATGTTAGTCACATCTTTTGCAAAGTGAAAGATATCTCACAAAAATTATATTGGCATAAGTTTTCTAAATGAACTGAGTTAATGTTGTTATATATTTGTTTACCCATTTTCATGAATGCTTTGAAAGTGATTACTCTGCTCTGTTATCAATAGAAAGGATATCTGAACTAAAAGTCTTTGTCGAAGTTTAAAAGGTTTAAATTTTTGGTCTGTCTATCAGACACTGATTCACCCCCTCTCTCAATGTCTATCCATACTCCAACAAGTGGTATCAGAGCCATACCCATGCATAAGTCTAACCAACTTAGGGTTTCCTGGTCATGGAGTATTCGTTATGGCTAAGTGCAAAAGAAAACAAAGGTCAAAAGAAAACCACTAGTGTCAAGCAAAAAGTTGATCAACTAACCACTGTCAAGTCTAGTGAAGTTGTGTCTCAAGAAATACCCCTGCTAGTTGATACTAGAAGTGATCCTGTAGTTGGAGAAGAAGGAGATCACTTAGTAAGTGACTTTGAACAAGAATTTGGAAAAAAGGAATGTGAAGGTGATGAGTTTGAAGTTGATTTGGAAGGAGAATTGCTTGCTGCCTTAGATGAACTTAAAATGCTTAAACAAGAAAATCAGGATCTCAAGGTACACTTACAAGAAAGTGTTGATGTCAATAAAGTTGTAATACAAAATCATAATAATGATAAAAATATTATTGAATTTCTGAAAGCTCAAATGGTTGATAGAAAAAGGACTGAAGAGGGATTAGAAGTCAAGTTAAAAGACAAGGATGAATTGTGTAATAAACTAGAAAATGAGGTTGCTTCATTGAAGAAAAGTTCAAATAACGATTCCTTGTTAAAAGAATTAACTCTTAAAGATGACATGATTATAAGTTAGAAAATTGAAATTGAAGAATGTAAGAGGATAACAGATGTTGTAAGGTCTGATTTGGAGGTTAAAAGGATTGAATGTCTAAAACTTGAAGGAGAAGTAGTTGCATTAAGGAAAGAGCTTGAAAGTGTCAAGATTCAATCAGGTAAAAATCAGAAATTTGATCGTAGTACTAATTTATTGAATGAGATGTTGGACAGGCAAAAGCATTTTAACGATCCTACATGATTGGGATATGAGGTTGGACAAAGCTCCGTAGAAGAATCTAAACATGAGATAGTGTTTGCTACTACAGATGGAAAGAGGTTTACAGTCAAGCAAACACCAAGAATGAAGGTTGATCTTGGTCACCATATTGCTGCACTGAAGGATAACACTGATGCTAGAAGACAATTTAAAGGCATTCACAAAGAAAGGATAATTTTTTTCAGATATTCACATCCTTGGCATGATTATTATTTTAAGTACAATCATTCTTTTCAAGGATATTGTTATGCTTGTAATGACTTTGGTCATAAGGCACTTGATTGCATAAGATGGTCAAATAAGAATCATTCTTATGTCTCTAGAAATGAGAATGTGGTGTGTTACAATTGTAATAATTTTGGTCATTTAAGAAGAGATTGTAGAATGAATACAAGTGATAATTATGTAGGGAACAAAGTTGAAAATGTCTACAGGAAGTCTTTTGTTCCTTAGATCAGTCACAAGATCATTTGTTTCAGATGTAATAAAATTGGGCATAAAGTACAACAATGCAGATTTAATAGAAAGATAAGCACTTTAAACAAAAAAATGAAATTTTTTACATTGGTGTGGAGAAGAAAGAGTAAACAATATGAAAAGAAGAGCAATAAAGATGAATGTTTGAAAAATCCCTGTACACTCCTTGCACATGTGATGCCATCTAGGTCCTGAGAAGAAGCAAAGACTTAGGGGGAGTCTATTATGGTAACATTTTTTACCCCTATGAAGTCAAGAATGAGGTATGACAACATGCATATGCTATTGGTGGTATAAGAAGTAAAGAAAAGATTTGTAAATTTCAAATTTTCATTCTATTTTATTCCAATTGAATTGATTATGAAGGTCTGCATATGATATTGGAGGTATATGTTGCTGAAAAATTCAAAAGAAGTAAATAGCCAACTTGTTAAATAAGAGGTCTCAAATATTGACAGTTTTGGATATAACAAAGATCATCATGATTATTGTACTGTGCATAACAAATTTGTTGTTACAAGTTGTTAAGGTTTATGTGCTGATTTGATGGAGCTTTCCATTTCCTATCATTTAGGCAACATGAAGGATTAAGCTAATGAATATTCTTGTATCATGATCTTCTAAAGTTGTTCTCACATCTTTTATGAGTTTCCATTAACACATTCATTGTAGGAATTCAAGTTTGAAAGTACAATGACAATTCTTTGGCGAGTTTGATGCTTTGATGGCTCAATTAATAAGGTGCAGGTATGAGTTTGATAGGAGTACAAAATTTTGTAAACTACAACAAGTGGTATGTGTTGAGTAATTATTGTAGTAATGGTCAAGAGTAGCATTACAGTTGCTCTCAAAACAAGTCACTATTGTGGATAGTAATGAGATCAAGATCAGTAATTAAAAATGACTAGTTCATTAAGTAGTAAGCAACCAACAAGATAAAGAGCAGTACCAATATTGTACAAGGAAATGAATCTATCATGGATAGAATAAAAGATAATGATCATAGAATTTATAACAAAAAGGTGAAGAGTACATATGTTATTATATTTGTCTTTTATTTGTGTTAAAACAAGAGTATTCTTGGGTATGTAGATGATCATGAGACATAAGTACTAGACATGTGCATATTGGTGTTTGGTGAAGCAGGTTGACATGAGGACCTTTTTGCAGTCCTTTTTCTACATACAAGAGATGTTTGAGTTGCTTATCTTTGATGACTCAAAATCATTCATTAATATTGGTATTGGTGTATTCTGGTTTAACTATTCAAAAGTTGCAAATGTCATATGTAGTTTGGGGTCATGCATATTTGACATCTACATAGGATGTTGAAATCAGGTTAAATCTACCTTTGTTCTTGACATACTGGTGCATCTTATGAAAAACTTGATGATAGGCTATCTGAATTTCCTCTTGACTGCATTTTAAGGCTTACTACTTTTATGTTAAGATTATTATTGATCAAACTTTGAATACATCTTGATAATTCATTGTCACTAAGAAGAATTGGTTAATTATCATAGATAAATGTTTTTCATTGGTTTGCACTCATGCTCTTGGAAGATTGTAGATTCATGATTGAATTTAAGTGTTCTCATTCAAAGAGAGAATTATAGAGGTGTCATGATTCAAGGTTGTTTTTGAGGAGATGAAGATTCATAGAGATAATCTTGAAAATGCTATAAACAGTCATGGGGAGAATTTATGCAAATGCAAAGCAGTATCAGATGATAAAGATTCTAGTGGACAGTGTGTGGTGACAATGGTATTTTGATGCTTTTTGATCATAAAACTTACACTTTGAATTACTTTTCTAGTACAAAATGCTCTTATTGGTTGGAAATGGGTTTGATTGTTGTTCTTTCTTGGAGTGATAAAAAACAGTTTGTTGATACTATAACTATGTAGTACAAATGTTGTTTGAAATATGAAATAATCATTCTTGTAGGACTTGACACAAGTTGTATGTAAGACAATGCTAATGTAATAAGGCAGTACTAATGAAATTTTGACAGTGGATCAATTTATGGTATTTCTATGCAAAGAATCAAAGGGAGCTTCATGTTACAATTTGTCTTTAAATATATGAGTTGACAGGTTCTTTGATTGATGTGGATGCAAAGATATTGTGATTGCTCATGTGATTAACACAAGGAGATATATGACATAGAG
>VDFB02378094.1:0-22500 GCA_007258455.2 Sequoia sempervirens
TTACCATTAGGGAACATTTGTCAAATTTTGCACTTCATTCTTCATGGCCTTCATTGTTAAAACAGGTTCTTCATAGCATAAACTAGTAACCACCTTGATTGCTTTCCTATTTTATCTTGTGTTGGATATCTAACCACATGAATTTATCATGAATTTGATTGAGCACGTACTTGATCCACTCATCCTCATAGCAAAAATTGGGGAAATTATTTCAGACATCTAATTTCTTCTCCGTCAAACTTCATGTTCAGGTTTAAGCTCAAAATCATCTCCTATCAATTTATTTACCCAATACTCTGCAATATTTGTGTGATCATAGTCTTCCATTTTTGTGTGAATGTAGATTCACACATCCTCTATGTGCATCACACCATATGAAACCCTCAAAAAATCTCCCTCAAGGTCTGTCTCCATTGATTTATAAGGTTGTTTCTTAAACTTAGGTCTTGGCCACTCCAAGACAATAATTACTTGTGGAGAAAACATCTTGAACCACTTCTAAAACTAGGGTTTAGCTGGAATTGATAAATACCTTATAATTTCTTCATCAATATGGTTCCGCACAACTCAAAATCACTTCAAATTGCCTCTACTCTGCTCTTCAATATTCAAGTACTCAATCATAAATGACTTAATCATATGTGAAATCACATATAAACACTTTAGATGATCTAAAAATGCATTGATTGTAGTTGATAAAGTTAGGTCAAAAATTTGGCAAGCCTTCACTGTGTTATCACGGGAACCTTCAATCACTCCACAAATCTCCACAATAGGAAATTTCATACCAAAAATACTATCAAAAAATCAACCATGTTGATCTACACATGAACCAATGTGTTGAAGGCATCAACACCACATCTTTGGCAGGGGCTGGAAATGTTTTTTTCTAAAACTCGCCCTAAGCTAAAGTTCTTCATCTAGTTTCCGAAGGAAACATCTGCACAAGGGGCTAGCATATACTCACTTTTCACGTCATTATCTTCTTTCTTTTTATAAATCTTGTTCATTTTCTTCTTCAGCTCAATTGGATCATTTTTTTTCTCTATCGGGTCAGTCTTCTTTCATGAAACAGATGGTTTCACATTCTTGCTTCTACAAAACTTGGTTGTGTCCTAGTTTGTTGTACTTATGAAATGTGACACCTTTTTGAACAAGCTTACTTCTTGCCATTTTATATCTGAATTAAAAATCCTTATGCCCAAATCCATTGCATGTATAATAGTAACCATTGAAATATTGAAACATTATACCATTATTGTAACCAATCATCATTTTATTTATGCATTCACTAGCTTTATGACCAAATATATTGCATGTATAGCACTAACTAGAAAATGATTGAACATTTTGATCCATTCTGCTTCTACACTCTACAACTCTATGTCCAAACTTATTGGAGGAATAACATTAACCATTAAAATGTGAATGCCTTTGTGTAGCAAGTTTTCTGATAGGAGTCCTTTTGAATTCTTTCTTCTAGTTTCGAACCTGTTTGACATTTTTCTTCTTTTCATTCTTTTTAGCATTGTTTCAAGTCTAATTCTCTCCTTTTTCAAAACCTAAACCTTCTTTGTCCTTAGAATCCTTCTAATTTGTAATCATTTCATCAAGTAGGGTGGAGCTTTTCTTGAATTTTTCATCTTGAACCTTTGTTTTTTTCCAAATTTGGTCTTAAATTTATAATTCTTGTTCAAGCCTTGAACATTCTTTAGATTTTTCTTTCAATTTTTCCCTCAGATAATCTTCAACTCTTTTTCCTTCTTCAATTTGCACTTTTGGATTGGTGATAATCTCATTTTATTTCTTGAGCTTCTCATTTGTTTCCTTGACTCTTTTTGTAGCTTTCCTGAGTTTTTCTCTCAACTTCTTGATACACTCATCTACATCATTAAGATCCTTTTTCAGATCTCTATTCTCAACTTTTTCTTTATCAAAATCATCAAGGGTTGATTTGAGTTATCCTTCCATATCAACCCCACAATCTTCTTCAATAAACCCTTCAGGGATAATTTCTTCTAGAGGAATAGGATACTTCCTTGTAGCCATGTGCTCAACCTCCAAGATCTACCTCAGCGATCAAGCCAATTGAAGGAACCAAGCTCTAATACCAATTATTGAACACTTGAAATACTAAGAGGGGGGTGAATTAGTATTCCTTGAAACTTATTGACTTTTTCAATTCAAACATCCATTCAAATCATCATATTTAACTTGTAGTAAATGAAAGGAACATATAAAACATTCATCACATCAAAGAACACAAGAACACCAGATTTATGTGGAAAAACCTTGAAAGGGAAAAAACCACAGTGAGGATTAGCTCACAATATATTATAACTGGTTACAATGTTTGATACAAAAAGATGGACTCACTGTCTAAGAACTCACTATCTATAAAAGAGAGAATGTCTCATTTTTGGTGGCTCACAACTAGAATGAACTGCTAATAATGCATCTAACATATGCTAAAGATATAGTTCCACTGAAGCTCAAAAAACTCACTTAACACAATTCACACTTCGCCAAAATTATAATTTTCACTTCTCTCTACACCAAATCTCGTACACACACTTAATCACACCATACACATATCCGCACAATGAATCACCCTTGTATATATACCACAACTATCCAAAAAATTAATTAGGTTGGCCTATTTATATGTACCATGCACCACATAACCTGTCATCTTAAAAATTTAACACCCACACCTTGCAAAATAAACCAAAACATGTAAACCTCCAAAATAGGTCGTCATGATCCACAATTACTCCCATAAATCCATTCCTTACATACTTCAACTCCGTACAACCCCAAATATTTAGGTCGGTACCATATAACAAAATTGGTGAAGTAGCAATGAATGAACCAATTTTTCACTCACAACTCGACATGTGGACCACCACAACACTTGCCACTTGGAGAACACATAATTTTGACACCTATAAACACTTTCTTGAACCTACATAGAAAAATATTCATTTGTGGTGGAATGTGAAGCATACCAACATTCACTATGTACTAATAATACTATCATTACAGAGTTGATACTCTATCAACATTATTTTTAGTTGTGGAAGACATACAAGCTTGAAAATTTGGATTTAGGAACCTCAAATATGCACCAATATTACCTCAAAATTGTTTGACAATATTATTCATACTGGAGCAATCCAGAACACAAAACTGGTTCACTAAACATTGAAAAATTATACACCAGGACTTAGGAAAATCTATAAAACATTTAGTCTTCTCCAGACCAACACTATTATATCTCTAGAATGGGTTTCCATCATTGACAACACCATACACCATCACGCTCATGAATCTTCAACAATCTCTCCATTCAACAATCTCCCCACACTATACATCATCATGATCATGTTGTCAAAAACCCAAGTGTTCAACATATCTTACTCCTGATTCTATTACTATATTTCCCTTAGAAGATGGTGCTTATGATTGGTGGCACCATGGTTTGGTCACACAAGGGCACAACATTGTGAAAAAATTTAATGATTTCAATCAAAGGATTCTAGACTATTTTGATTAAAAGGATTAGAATGAGTATTTTACAAAACTTTTTGGGTATCAAAAAATAACACTTAGTGGAATCTTATGTTGCTAAATTTTAGTGGATTATAATTCAATAGTACCTAACATTTTTTAAAGGAGAATCACTTTTCTATATGTTGAACTTTCTTGAACCCCTTAAAGGTTTTATTAGGGCCTTTATGCCCACCTCTCTACAATATGCAATCAAAATATCATTAAAACTTGAGACATATGTGATTAAGGGAATTTTTCTATCACAATTAAAGGCTCCCACATTTGTGAAAAATAAAGGAAGCTTTTAGAAAGGGGAATCTTACTTATATTCACAAAAGATAACACATCTACCACCTACAACCAAGAGGACAAATGAATAATACATCAACATCAAACTCATAAGGAAGAAGTTATATTTTCTCGCAAGGAGCCATGGGAACCAAGTCATATATTCCTTGATAAAATCCAATTCCATTATATTGAGGTAATATACGATGGTGATTCAAATCTCAAATAATTTGTCACAACCAATCAAAGAGGAACATGATCCTAAAAAGATGTAGGATGAAGATACAAATGGAGGCACACTTGTATCTCTTTCAAGAGCACCCAAATATCATTCTTTTAGATTTTGGGGAGTTTTAATTGAACAAAAAATTATAGTTCTCATTAATAGTGGGGTCACCCACAATTTTAGTGATGAAAGATTGATGGTTAAGAAAAACTTGAAAGCTAAATATTTTGAAGAATTCAATGTCATTGTTGTTAATGGATTCAAATTTTCATGTACTAAAATAATTTAACAATTGAACATAGTCATTGGATATCATGAGGATGGTTTCTATGGTGTGGGGTTAGGAAAGAGTGCATGGTTTTGGGTGTACAATGGTTGCACTCATTTGGTAATTTTTTATAGAAGTATCCATCCATGGATCCCAAGTTCAAATGTGAAGAAATATATGTGGTGCTTAGAATAATTTCAAGTGGATAACTACAAGTGGTAACAAGTGGTAACAACTAAAAAGATGGAAAATACATTCTGCATAGGCCAAGTTGTCCAGGCATCAAGTTATTTGATCATGCCTACAAATTTATCCATGGGTAAGTGGTGCAGGAGCACTTGATGGATTATATGCCTCCATGAGGAAACTTTGGCATTTTGGTTTAAGTCTAGTGTTTTAATCATGTAATAAGGTCTAATAGACCATGTTGAACTTGTTTGTGTCAGTTTTGAGGCCTAGGTGGTAATTTTTGAGTCATATGTCAAATATTGGAAAAAATTGTCTTGTGAAATGTTGTCATATTGTAAAAGTGAAAAATAGGAAGATGAAGATTCAAGAGGTAGTTGGATAGTTGAGGTTTATTGGTTATACTTAGGAAGGGTTTAAAAAACACTTGTGTAAGTTGGGGATGGAGAGAGATTGAGAGGATGAAGATGTATTGAAGTTGAGGAGTGAAATCAATAAGAAAACTCTATTTTAACTGCATAATTCTCTGTTCTACAGCATGGTACATATGGTACGGCCCTAATCATGTCCTGAGACCATCTAGAATGAATGGAGTTTTGAATATTTTACATTTTTTTTTATTTCATGAAATTTAATCATATATTGTAAAAGTTATGATAATTTTATGCTAGACAACCTGAAACCCTCCACTAGGGTATATAGTGGTAAACAAATTTGTGTTTCTCTCATTTTGACCAATGAAAAATTCTAGTTTTTGGTGAAATGATTCCCTTTTGCATATACTTTCATATAAAAAAGTTTCAGACCAAAAGATCAAGGTTAGTATGTGAATGGTTGATGCCCTAGGAGTGTAATTTTGTGTAGTAGATTGGAAATAACAGAGATTAGTGAAGGTTTGAGTGTTTTGATTGTGGAGTGGGTATTCTTCTTGGGTAATATTGTTTGAAAAGGTTGCTAAAGTGTATTGTTATCCCTTTCTAGATAGGGTTTGATGAAACTATAAATGTTTGAGTCCATTTTTTTACTATCATGTTAAGGAAAACTTGTGACAGTCATAGACAAGACAGTAATTGCATATTTTGAGATCTTCTACATTGAATGGCTATAAAATCCCTAAAAGGTTGTTTAATTGAAGTGTCTTTCATGCCATTAAAACTATGTTGAAAGTTTGAGAGAGACCCTTTGATGTTGCATGCCAAAGTTGTTAAGGTTGAACAGTCTCAAGAAGCCTAATTAGGCCTGTTTGCAACGTGACAGTCTATTTTAGAGGGTGTTGTTACAAAACAACCCTATTTGAAATTTTGATATTTTTCAAAGCAACACAAAGGATATTCAGAATGGTCATTAAGATTTGGCTATAAATCTTGTGTTGGGAATTATGATGATAAAAACCTCTGTGAAAGGTTACAAGGAATTAGGACAGTCTACTAAGGAAGATCTTATGATTGAGGTGTCTAAGTTATTGATAGGGTTTTATATGAATGCATATGTTAAGAATGCTCCAAAAATGTCAATAAATATGAATTGTGAGATCACAACCTTGAGTTACTTGTGGAATTGAGAATTTAGTATTTTTTCCTCCTTACCTCTACATCAATTGGTATTAGAGCCCAAAGATCTGGGAAAGTGAATAGTTTTGGAGTTTGTTTGTTTTGTCTTTTTTCAAGTTGAAGAGAGAACCTGGATGCCAAGAGACTAGGCCAATGGAAAAGAGAGAGAAAGGCCTGAAGTGAGGTATCAAAGAAAAGAGGAAGCAAGATGAAAGAGACTTGATTGAGAAAGGAAAATGGATTAGTGGAAGAGAGTAATATATGGAAGTTTTTAGAGTAAGGAGATACCAAGCAACGAGCAAGAGAAGAGAAAAGAGACAAGTGTGAAGAAGAAGAAAGATGAGAAGGTAGAACAAGAGAGTGTCTAGCAGGAGATACAAAGGTCGAGACAAACCTTCAAACAAATAGAGCAAAGAATGGAAGAAAGATAGCAGGAGATGCAATGGTTGCTTGAACAAGAGAGTAGTTGGAATTTATCATTAAGGAGGATGGTTACATGGTCCATCAAGAAAATTGTACAAAGAAGAAGAAGACAAGCAAGGACATCAACAATAGAGGAAGAACAAAAGCAATCTTAGACATGGGAAGAGGTAAGCAATGAAATGGAGAGTACATCTATGACTTTTTTGACATCAAGCATTGAAGAAATTCAAAAGGACAAGGTAGACATAGTTGTGGATGAGTCTTCATACCATTTTCATTTGTTTGATTCTAATGAGCAAGATGAACAAGTAGAGAAGGATATTGATAAAGTTGGTGTTGATACTCAAGTTTTTAATGAAGAGTTGTAGACTAAGATGCTTCCGTTAGATGTTTTTATATTGCAGGGGTCACTAAGAGAATGTGAGAAGCAGAGCAAATAATGCATGGGTGTGTTGGCATAACAACTAACACCTCTGGAGTGCAAGTTGGTATGAACAGCTATGCACAGTGCATAATGAGTGCTCTTCAAATTAGGAGTGGGAGCTCCCTCATATGCTAAAATGCATCAAAAGTAAAGTAATCTAACTCCAATATTTTTGTTCTCAGGTAGAAGAAGCACAAGGTTAAGAAAAACCATGAATGTTGCAGCTAAGGATTTTCTGGTTTCGCAAATCTCTAACTACAACTAAACTAAATGCTTTAATCTATCCAATCTCCTCAAGAAAATAGAGCATGAGGAAATGAAGCAGGAATGTTCTTATACGATAAACTTTAGGTATAGATTCACAACATGAAGGAAAGGTGGCACAACTATTTGCTCGATTGGGAAGAAGTTTATTAGAAACAGAAAAATATACGATAAACTAAGTACTTCACAACATGAGGGAAAGGTGGCACAACAATTTTCTTGGCTAAATAGGTTTATTGGCACACACATCCAACGATAAGCTTTAGGTACAGATTCACAATGTGAGGGCAAGGTGGCTCAGCAATTTGCTCATCTGAATAGGCTTATTAGAAACAAAACATAAAATAGCCAACTAGGATAGCAAATTGCATAGGCAAAACACACATACAATAAACAATCAACTAGCCACTATATTTAACTACGATAAAAAAATACCATAACAATAACATGAAGGAAAGGTGGCACAACAATTCATCATCATAGTAAAAGCTCGTGAACAGATATAGAACAACAATATTACAGGCAAGGTAGGAACAACATAAGTTACTATCTCGTGCAAAAGTTCATTACAAATGAGCAGAAAGCTCTTATTTATAGACATCAAAAGGTATAGGGAACCTTAAAATCACCTTGAGTCAACTACAATCTTGCAAGCATGCAATATTTTATTGCTAAACCCTAATAAAGGAAACTATACAGTTAACTAGAAAGCTACCATTAGTTAACCGAAACAGGACTCAACTGAACTGGACATGTGCAACATGCAAGTCCTTACTAAAATAAAAATAACTGATAACTAACATCAGTTAACTACTCCTAACTAAAATTATAAACTCCTACGATGATAATTCCAAGGAAGAGATGTGTGTGCATGGAATCAGCAAAAAGAACTCAAGACTAAATGTCGAGTTAACTGCTACTCTTGACTATACCATTGAAAATAACTATAGGTCTCAACTGGTGGATCATTCCAGGTCATCACGATCTAACACCTTGTCCAAGAACTGATCGATTGCCTCATCCTTTGGTACTTTGATGTTGTTCATGATGATAATCTACCTGCTTAACTCTTTGTCACCATCCCTAATTGCTCCCATGCATACTCTTACCTCTTCAATTTCCTTTCTGAAACTAGTTGTCATCACTGAGATGTGATCCAACTTAGATTTCACAGGATCTCCATCAAGATATCACGAACAAGCTTCTGGAACTCAGTTTGCACAACCTCGAGATCAGTGTAGGTACCATCTTAACGAAGATAATGGCACGAGATCTGAGTGACTTTGGAGGCTTTGTAAATGGAATGATGACCTTTGTTCCTTCTACAGCTTAACGCTTTTGATGCTTTTCTTGATTCTTCTCAATGAAAGAGTGTTGCATGATGAAACCACGAAGCTTGACCACAAACACTCTGGTTGCGAGAAATACATGCAAACTTGCTACACACGTAAAATTCCAATAGTGTCCAACCCTCTAAATTGGCCTTTGAAGGCTGTTAGCTATATGAGGTATGAAACCATGTGAACCTTGGGTGACTATGCCTATCAAAATGTTTGAATCAACCCTCTGGATGCACTTGATGCAAATTTGTGTCAGTCATTCTAATGAAATCATGAATTAAGACCAATTTGGTCTTGAATTCGGTCTGGTTGAACTGTATTCTAAAAAACTCGCTTGTTGACTATAAACATGGCTATATTCTAACAACTTTTCCAAAAAGCTAAAATATCTCCTGATGAGGCTAAAAATAGCTTGTCAAGGGGCAAATTTTACAAAAAAATTCTGAGACGTGGATTTTGTAGAGAATGAAATTCTAAGGCAACCCACAATGTCATAAATTCAAAAAAATGCTTTTTAGCAAGGCATGCAAAGGCTTTTTAATCGAGAAAAAGTAGGGGTTTTAGAGCTTCCCGGGGCAATTTTTCCCGTGAAAATATGGAATATGGGTTTTGTAGGCAATGGAAATCTAAGGCAACCTAGATTAGTTGATTTTTAAAAAGATGTGTTCTTGACCCACATGCAAAGGAATTCTCAAAAAAAAGCACAGAGCTTTAGAATTAAAGCTACTAGGCAATTTTCTCGAAAAAATCGAAGACATGGGTTTTGTTGTTGTCGCTGAAGTATGTGAACCCAAATGATCTCATTCTAAAATTTTTGTTGTTTTCTTTGACATGAGAAGAATACCTAAGACAAGAATAGAGGAATTTTAGACAGAAGATAGAACTTTGTTTATTTTGCTTCTGAAGAAAATCACCTATGCTTGATTGAGATTCGATGATGTCTGCATGCATTGAAAAATTAAACTCTAGAAAATTAATCTTCTAAACAATCTGGACCTGGCACTGAAAAATTGAACTAAAAGCACCTTTGAATCTTTAATTGCTCAAGAAAATCGCCTTTGCTCTGAACTTGGTATGAGAATAATGGGGAAAATATGACTTGAATAAATAAATTTAAGTCAAAAATCATCCCATCTTCATGCAATTAAGCGCCACCCTTAAAATAATCAATTTATTTTTTATTGGACCTCAAAATAGTTTGACTTTATCTGATTGGGACTTAAAAATAGTTAACTGAATGTCAAATAACCCTAAAAAGGGTGCCACCTTTAAGAATTCCATTTAAACTCAGCATGCAAATCAGTTAACTGAACATGCAAGCTAAAATCGTCCCTTTTTGCAAATAACATAATCTCACTTAAAGTCAAATTATTTAAATATTAAATAATATTTAAATCCACCTTTCATGGGCGCTTAATCATCTTTAGTTCAAAAATTCAAAGCTTTGACTTAAGGCGTCACTTTCCAAACTTAACCATTTTAATGAAAATTTGGATTTTCAAACCTTGTCGGAGCCTCTATTCAATCAATGATTCTAATTGAATGGCATGTCCAATCAACTATCTGACAGTTGTATTGAAGAGCAGGATCAAATCTGACAAAGACACTCCTTGAGACTGCAATCCATAAAACTGAGGTCTAAGGCTTGAAAAATCAAGGCGCCCTTAGCAAAAGTTGTGCTTTTGACCCTAGACAATCAATTTTTCATCATTTTCAACACTTAGAAGGTGATTTTTACCTCCTCCTATCTCGTCTTTGGAAAAACTTCAAGACTGAATAACTGGCTCACTATAGAGCTAACTCTGTTCTACACAAGAGCTCCAAGAGTACACTTCATCAAATTATATCATCTAGTGGGTCAAAATCAAGGGCGCCCCTGGCCTCCAAGGGCGCTTTTGTTCTCAGACTTAGCCATTTTTCCAACTGGCTAAAAATCCACTTAAACTCCAGCTACAGGCTACTGACTCATCTTCTGATCTGACGGAGATATGCAATAGAAAGCTAGATGTAACATGGACAGGATGAATACCTGAGGTCACCAAAAAGAAGACATTCAAGGCTCCAAAACCTTGGGTTCCCCTAGCCTACAAGGGCACTTTTGCTTTTTCCTTGTCATTCTAACCAAGATTTAACCTCATGTTTGACCTCTGACCCTAGCAGTTCAAAAACTCAGATTCACCCGCTGACAAATGCGTTGTGAAGCCTGATCAAATGTGAGACAAACATCCTAGGTGTTGTTTGGTCAATCTTCCTCATTTCTCACTCAATCTCCCGTATCAGGTGCTAAATATATCTTTTAGGCTTGCTAGATAGCTCATTACGAATCTAACAGTATTCCTGACAAGTCTTCTTGGAAGTGAAAAACCTCAAAACTGAAATATGGGCCTCTAAAATCTAGGGTTCCCTTGGCCTCTAGGATCTCTGGTGTTCCGGAGAGAAAATTTTTGATGATTTTCATCTCGGCAAAAACTCTCCTCCGAGACGAAGCATTATTTAGAACTTATTTCACCACAATTTCTTCATTTGAGCATTTTAGGCTTAGATTTCAACACCTGGTCTCTGGCCATCTTCCATTGACGATCTCAGAACTCCTAGCTTTCCATCTGAAAAAGAAAAAACTGCCCACTAGAATTAAACTGAGTTTTAACTGAAACTAACTTCACCATTGTGATCTTGAAGAAAAACAAGCCAATCAAAACAATTTTTAGTCAATTCTTACAAGTTTCAAATTTTAGGGTTTCACAACCTGAAAAAGGGGTGCTTGTAAACCCTAATTTTCATTTTTTTCAGATTTCACCACTATCTTCCTAAAATCAAACTAACACAAAGTTCATACTTTATTTTCCCAAAAATAGTGTTTTGACATCATTTTAATAAGGTTTAGACTCTTTTAAGAAAAATGCCTTAATGAAGCAAAAAAATTGGTTTGCGTACAACATTAGGCTCCGTCTGGTGGCCATGTCGGATACTTATGGCATAGGAGAACCGAGATTCTTTGTTTTTTATAGACCAATGACTTATCAGTTGGGCATATGGAGTTAGGACTTTCACTAATCACCTAAAACTTTAACTTTCCTAGTAATCACCTAAAATAAGACTACCTAAGAAATCACCTAAAACACGACTACCTAAGAAATCACCTAAAACACGACATAATATCACAGAATGGGGAAACACATTATGACAACAAAAAATAAAAATAAAAATTACTTAAAGAAAATTCACTCTACCCCCAAAGAGATGAAGTGCTTTGGATATTGTCTGTTGCATAACAGCGGGAAGAGCCTCCCACCAATGTTGTTTCTACCTGAAAGGCTTTACTTCTCTTCTGTTGGGAACTGCAGGAGGCAATCCCTCTAGAATGAAGATTCTCAGGTATTCATTTATCCAAGCAAAAGTACTCTGACATAAGTCAAAATATGATGCAAATTTGAAAGCTGGCACCCCTAAGGCATTAGTTCTGTTGTCATCCATCTTTGGGATATTAATTTCTTCAAACCAGTCGATCGAGTTCCAAACTCAATTTCTGTAATGTCGTAGGTGATCTTTTTTGACCTAAAAATATACTTTGACTGGATCATCGATCATCTCTACATCACCTTTAACACATAGGATTTTGATTCCCATGTCTTCGGCATCTTTGAGGCCTTGCAAAAGCACCTCTTTCTTGGCTTCAATGAATTCCAATTGCAAGAAATTTGCAACTGGGAACCACTATTCTTTAGGGGAGATGACCATTTCCCCTACTTCTAAAATTGTATTTGAACAACCTCCATCAAACTATATTGTCCATGACCTTGTCTCCTCTGTCGGTCTCTTTTCAAAACAAGAAATGTTCTGGTCTTCAGTTTTTATTTCTGACAAAGTCACATAATTACTAGGACCCGTTTTAGACTTTTCTTCTACTAGAACAGATGACTTGAGCACAACCTGCTTCTTTGCAACCTTGAGAATCTGATCTAGTTGTTTTGGATGATCCTGAAGATATTCCATGGAGAGATTTGCACCTTGGTCTTCATCATGGAAGGTATGATGTCAAAATTTGTTGAAGACATCTCTTAGCAACTGGCATAGTATCCTCACGTGAAGATTTGGGATTGGAAGTGAATGGAACTTCTTCACCCTTTTCGTTTGATTTCCTCCTTTCTTCTTCTTTTTATGCTTTGAAGAGTTGAGCATGTGTAAACACAGGAGGAGCGTACTGACGGTATTCTTCTTCTTATTCTTGATTGATGGGTTCCTTATCAGAGTATCTCACAACAGAGTTGCTATCGAAGTTGTCCGTCTATGGTAAGACAACATTCAAACTTGGTGTTGGTACAAAACTAGAATTGGGAGAAACTTTAGTGTATCCCATGATTTGGATCATTCTCAAGTTCTCTGGACATGTGGATCTGGTATGTTCATCAATGTCAAGGAAAGGACAAAATACCGCACTGTATGTAGCTTCAATCATTAATCTTGATGGAGATGTTAGCAACCGTGGATGATTATTGTCTCTCTTTGGCTGGTACGGTTGTTGAACTAGAGATCTGATAAAATATGCTTTCATCAAGATAGAAGTGAGCAAATTATCCTCCAACTTGATGGCATGTTCTTGCACACTCTTCAACTCTATTGCTTTGACCGTCTTGAGGAAGAAAATTATCTCTGATGGAAGAGCATTTATGAATTAGCTTATCAAAATCTTCAGTGATGGATCAAGTGTAGAAGAAATTCTTGTAACAAGACAATTAAATCTTGCTAAAAAATCCCTCATGTGTTTTTTGTGCTCCATCTTTGAATTTGTGAGTTGGGCGAACAACAAGTGACTGTCTTCAGCAGGCTTAAATCTCGCCAAAAATTTCTCACTCATAGTTTCCCAACTTGTGATATTGCTTGGCGCTAGGTGATTGAACTAGTTGGCAGGATTTCCCGCAAGAGTCTCAACAAAGAGACGCACCGCGATGTCTTCATGTGCTACGTGCAAGACGGAACAAGTTGTTGTGAACGCAGAAAAATGTTCCTTCAAGTGTTGAGTTCCATCGCCTTGAAACCATGGAAAGCGCTTCCTTGACCCTTTAGGTAACTCATCATTTACCACAAAATCCAAAGGTCCAATGTTATTAACCTAAGGTAATGGGGGTGGATGTCACCTATCAGCAATATTGTTGTTATCATAGTTTGGTTTTATGTGGATCAATCAATAGGATGCCAGAGTGTCATTCCCGTGAAATAAAAGCGTTTAACTTTTCTTGAAGTTTTCTTGCCTCATGCCCCATAGTGGGCACCAGAAAACTGTTGGCATAACAATTAACACCTCTGGAGCGCAAGTTGGTATGGACAACTATGCACACTGCATAATGAGTGCTCTTCAAATTAGGATGGGAAGCTCCCTCATATGATGAAATGCGTGAAAAGTAAAGTAATATAACTCCTATCTTTTTGTTCTCGGCTAGAAGAGGTACAAGGTTAAGAAAAACCATGACCATTGCTGCTAAGGATTTTCTGGTTTCGCAGATCTCTAACTACAACTAAACTAAATGCTTTAATCTATTCAATCTCCTCAAGAAAATAGAGCATGAGGAAATGAAGCAAGAATGTTCTTATATGATAAACTTTAGGTACAGATTCACAACGTGAAGGAAAGGTGGCACAACTATTTTCTCGGCTGGGAAGAAGTTTATTAGAAACAAACAAATATATGATAAACTGAGTACAACTTCACAACATGAGGGCAAGGTGGCACAACAATTTGCTTGGCTAAATAGGTTTATTGACACACACATCAAACAATAAGATTTAGGTATAGATTCATAACGTGAGGGCAAGGTGGCTCAACAATTTGCTCATTTGAATAGTCTTATTAGAAACAAAACATAAAATAGCCAACTAGGACAACAAATTGCATAGGTGAAACACACATACAATAAACAATCAACTAACCACTATATTTAACTAAGATAAACAAATACCATAACAATAACATGAAGGCAAGGTGGCACAAAAATTCATCATCATAGTAAAATCTCATGAATAGATACAGAACAACAATATTACAGGCAAGGTAGGCACACATATATTACTATCTCATGCAAAAGTTCATTACAAATGAGCATAAAGCTCTTATTTATAGACATCAAAAGGTGTAGGGAACCCTAAAATCACCTTGAGTCAACTACAGTATTGCAAGCATGCAAGATTTTATTGCTAAACCCTAATAAAGGAAACTATACAGTTAACTAGAAAGCTAACATCAGTTAACCGAAACAGGATTCAACTGAACCGGACATGTGCAACATGTAAGTCCTTATTGAAATAAAAATAACTAATAACTAACATTAGTTAACTACTCCTAACTAAAAGTCTAAACTCTTGCGAAGATAATTCCAAGGAAGAGATGTGTGTGCATGGAATCAACAATAAGAACTCAAGACTAAATGTTGAGTTAATTGCTACTCTTGACTCTATCCTCAAAAATAATTGCAGGTCCCAATTGGCAGATCATTCCAAGTCATCACGGTCTAACAACTCATCCAGGAACTAGTCAACTGCCTCATCCTCTGGTACTTTGATGTTGTTCACAATGATAATCTTCCTACTTAACTCTCTGTCACCATCCCTGATTGCTCCCATGCATACTCTAACCTCTTCAGTTTCCTTTTTGAAACTAGTTGTCATCACTGAGATGTGATCCAACTTAGATGCCACAGGATCTCCATCAAGATATCACAAACAAGCTTCTAGAACTCAGTTTGCACAACCTCGAGATCAGCACAGGTACCATCTTTACAAAGATAATGGCATGAGATCTGAGTGACTTTGGAAGCTTCGTAAATGGAGTGATGACCTTTGTTCCTTCTACATCTTAACACTTTTGATACTTTTCTTGATTCTTCTCAATGAAAGAGTGTTGCATGATGAAACCACGAAGCTTGACTGTGAACACTCTAGTTGCGAGAAATACACGTGAACTTGTTGCACACACAGAATTCCAATGGTGTCCAACCCTCTAAAATGGCCTTTGAAGGCTATCAACTATACAAGGTATGAAACCATGTGAACCTTGGGTGACTATGCCTATCAAAATGTATGAATCAACCCTTTGGATGCACTTGATGCAAATCTGTGTCATTCATTCTAACAAAATCATGAATTAAGACCAATTTGGTCTTCAATTTAGTCTGGTTGAACTACATTCTGAAAAACTCACCTGTTGACTATAAGCACGACTATATTCTGACAACTTTTTTTGGAAAGCTAAAATATCTCCTGATGAGGCTAAAAATAGCTTGTCGAGGGGAAAATTTTACAAAAAAAATTATGAGATGTGGGTTTTGTAGAGAATGAAATTCTAAGGCAACCCACAACATCAGAAATTCAAAAAAGTGCTTTTTAGCAAGGCATGCAAAGGCTTTTTAATCAAGAAAAAGTAGGGGTTTTAGAGCTTCCCGAGGCAATTTTCCCGAATTTGGAATATGGGTTTTGTAGGCAATGGAAATATAAGGCAACCCAAATCAGTCAATTTTGAAAAAGATGTGTTCTTGACCCACATGCAAAGGAATTCTCAGAAAAAAGCATAGAGCTTTAGAATAAAAGCTACGAGGCAATTTTCTCAAAAACATCTGACATGGGTTTTGTTGTTGTCACTGAAGTATGTGAATCTAGATGATCTCATTATGAAAATTTTGTTGTTTTCTTTAACATGCAAAGAATACCTAAGACAAGAATAGAATAATTTTAGATAGAAGATAGAACTTTGTTTATTCTACTTCTAAAGAAAATCGCCTATGCTTGATTGAGATTCAATTATGTCGGCATGCACTGAAATATTAAACTCTAGAAAATTAATCTTCTAAACAATGTGGACTTGGCACTGAAAAATTGAACTTAAAGCACCTTTAAATCTTTAATTGCTTAAGAAAATTTCCTTTGCTCTGAACTTGGTATGAGAATAATGGCAAAAATATGACTTAAATAAATAAATTCCCATCTTCATGCAATTAAGCACCACCCTTAAAATATTCAATTTAATTTTGATTGTACCTCAAAATAGTTTGACTTTATCTAATTGGAACTTAAAAATAGTTAACTAAATGTCAAATAACCCTAAAAAGGGTGCCACCTTTAATAATTCCATTTAAATACAACATGCAAATCAGTTAACTGAACATGAAAGCTAAAATCGCCCCTTTTTGTAGATAAAATAACCTCACTTAAAGTCGAATTATTTAAATATTAAATAATATTTAAATCCACCTTTCATGGGCACTTAGTCATCTTTAGTTCAAAAAGTCAAAGCTTTGACTTAAGGCGTCACTTTCCAGACTTAACCATTTTAATGAAAATTTGGATTTTCAAACCTCGTCAGAGCCTCTGTTCAATCATTTATTATGATTGATTGACATGTCCAATCAACTGGCTAACAGTTGTGTTGAAGAGAAGGATGAAATCTAACAAAAACACTCCTTGAGACTACAATCCATAAAACTGAGGTTTGAGGCTTGAAAAATCAAGGTACCCTTAGCAAAAGTTGGGCTTTTGACCCCAGACAGTCAAATTTTCATCATTTTCAACACTTAGAAGGTGATTCTGACCTCCTCCTATCTCGCATTTGGAAAAACTTCAAGATTGAATAACTAGCTCACTATGGAGTTGGCTTTGTTCTACACAAGAGCTCCAAGAGTACACTTCATCAAATTTCATCATCTAATGTGTCAAAATCAAGGGCGTCCTTGGCCTCCAGGAGTGCTTTTGTTCTTAGACAACCATTTTTCCAACTAGCTAAAAATCCACTTAAACTCTAGCTACAGGTTGTTGACTCGTCTTCTGATCTGACGGAGATATGCAATGGAAAGTTGGATGTAACACGAACAGGATGAATACCTGAGATCACCAAAAAGAAGACATTCAAGGCTCCAAAACCTTGGGCACCCTTGGCCTACATGGGTGCTTTTGCTTTTTCCTTTTCATTCTAACCAAGATTTAACCTCATGTTTGACCTCTGACCCTGGCAGTTCAACAACTTAGATTCACCCGCTAACAGATGCGTTGCAAAGCCTGATCAAATGTGAAACAAACATCCTAAGTGTCGTTTGGTCGGAATCCTTCATCTGGTCCCTCAAAAAGATGGGTGCCCCTGGCTAAGAGACGTGCTTTTCCTTCCAATGTTAGTCATTTTTCAATCTTCCTCATTTCTCGCTCAATCTCCTGTATCAGGTGCTAGACAAATCTTTTAGGCTGGCTAGATAGCTCATCACAAAGCTGACAGTATTCCTAACAAGTCTTCTTGGAAGTGACAAACCTCAAAACTGAAATATGGGACTCTGAAATCTAGGGTGCCCCTGGCCTCTAGGGGCTCTAGTGTTCTAGAGAAATTTTGATGATTTTCATCCTGGTGAAAAATCTCCTATGAGACGAAGCATTATTTAGAACTTATTTCACCACAATTTCTTCATTTGAGCATTTTAGGCTTAGATTTCAACACCTGGTCTCTGGCCATCTGCCATTGATGATCTCAGAACTCCTAGGTTTCCATCTGAAAAAGAAAAAACTACCCATCAAACTTAAACTAAGTTTTAACTGAAACTAACTTCACCACTATGATCGTGAAGCAAAATAATCAAATCAAAACAATTTTTAGTCAATTTTGACGAGTTTCAAATTTTAGGGTTTCACAACCTAAAACAGGGGTGCTTGAAAACCCTAATTTTCATTTTTTTCAAATTTCACCACTATCTTCCTAACATCAAACTAACACAAATTCCATACTTAATTTTCCCAAAAACGGTGTTTTGACATCATTTTAACACGATTTAGACTCTTTTAAGCAATTGCCTTAATGAAGCAAAAAATTTGGTTTGGGTACAACAGGGTGGTAATGGTACTAACCAAGTTGTTTTGGTGAATGAAGTTGTCATTGTTATTATTCAAATGCAAGTATCTAGAGATGCAGATAGGAAGAAGCTTATGCCATTTGACAGGCCTAAACATCTTAGCAAGCAATTGGGAAAGCCTAAGGTGAAGATGAAGCAAATATTGAACTGTTTCAAGGAAGATGGAATGTAGGAATTGCAAGATATCAGTCAAAGACTTTCAAACATATTTCTCATGTTGATTTTCCTAATTCAAGAGGACTTGAATTTTCTTTTCTCCGGGAGTATGGTGCAGGAGCACCTGATGGATTATATGCCTCCATGAGGCAACTTTGGCATTTTGGTTTAAGTCTGGTGTTTTAATCATGTAATAAGGTCTAATAGACCATGTTGAACTTGTTTGTGTCAGTTTTGAGGCCTAGGTGGTAATTTTTGAGTCATATGTCAAATATTGGAAAAAAAATTCTTGTGAAATGTTGTCATATTGTAAAAGTGCAAAATGGGAAGATGAAGAGTCAAGAGGTAGTTGGAGAGTTGGGATCAATTAGTTATGCTTGGGAAGGGTTTAAAAAGCACTTGTGTAAGTTGAGGATGGAGAGAGATTGAGAGGATGAAGATGTATTGAAGTTGAGGAGTGAAATCAATAATAAAACTTTGTTTCAGCTGCATAATTCTCTTTTCTACAGCATGATACGGATGGTACAACCCTAATCATGTCCTAAGACCATCTGGAATTAATGGAGTTTTGAATATTTTGCATTTTTGTTTTGATTTCATGAAATTTCATCATATATTGTAAAAGTTATGGTAATTTTATGCTAGACAGCCTAAAACCCTCCACTAGGGTATACAGTGGTAAACAAATTTGTATTTCTCTCATTTTGACCAATGAAAAATTCTAGTTTTTGGTGAAATCATTCCCTTTTGCATATACTTTCATATTCCAAAGTTTTAGATCAAAAGATCAAGGTTAGCATGTGAATGGTTGATGCCCTAGGATTGTTATACTGTGTAGTAGATTGGAAATAATAGAGATCAGTGAAGGTTTGAGAGTTTTGATTGTGGAGTGGGTATTCTTCTTGGGTAATATTGTTTGAAAAGGTTGCTAAAGTGTGTTGTGATCCCTTTCTAGATAGGTTTTGATGAAACTATAAGTGTTTGATTCCATTTGTTTGTTGTCCTGTTAAGGCAGACTTGTGAGAGTTGTAGATAAGATAGTAATTGCGTGTTTTGAGATCTTCTACATTGAATGGCTATAAAATCCTTGAAAGGTTGTTTAATTGAATTATCTTCCATGCCATTAAAACTATGTTGAAAGTTTGAGAGATACCATTTGATGTTGCATGCCAAAGTTGTTAGGTTGAATAGTCTCAAGAAGCCTAATTAGGCCTATTTGTCGTGTGACAATCTATTTTAGAGGGTGTTGTTACAAAACAACCCTATTTGAAATTTTGATATGTTTGAGAGCAGCATAAAGGGTATTCAGAATGGTCATTAATATTTGGCTATAAAGCCTTTGTTGGGAATTATCATGAGAAAAGCCTTTGTGAAAGGTTACAAGGAATTAGGACAGTCTACTAAGGAAGATCTTATGATTGAGGTGTCTAAGTTATTGATAGGGTTTTATATGAATGCATATGTTATTATCACCTTGTGAAGGATTCACCAAAGGTCATATAGAGTGTCAAGTTGTTGGTTCCTTATGTTGGGATGTTGCCAAGAATGCTCCAAAAATTTCAATAAATATGAATTGTGAG
This sequence comes from Sequoia sempervirens, assembly GCA_007258455.2. Lineage (NCBI taxonomy): Eukaryota > Viridiplantae > Streptophyta > Pinopsida > Cupressales > Cupressaceae > Sequoia > Sequoia sempervirens. The sequence continues at coordinate 20,133 of VDFB02378094.1, forward strand.
ATCACTGCCTTGAGTTACTTGTGGAATTGAGAATTTAGTATTTTGTCCTCCTTACTTATGCATCAATAAGCAATGTACATATCGTGATGATATTCAAGATATTTATAAAAATCATTATATGGTTTCTTTTTATTTACCTCTAAGACTAATACCTAATAGAGGATTCAAATATTTTATAGAGTTGAAACCAATCTCTAATCATATCATCACCACTCCTTAACACCACCCAGGAAGATGCAAAGAATATATAGAAAAGTCCATCAAAGAGATCTTGGAGATGGGTCACATTACACATAGTTCTAGCCCATTTATCTCATTGTTGGTTCTTGTGAAGAAATATGATGGTATCATGGAGATATGCATTTATTACAAATCTTTGAACATGAATACCATCAATATTGGGTATCTTATTCCCAAGATTTTATGAATTGTATGGAGCTATGTATTTTTTGAAAATTGATATAAGATCAAGGTAGGATCAAATTCATGTAAGGGATGAGGATGTGCATAAAAAAAATGCATATGCCACTTTGGGAATTTTTAATTCTTATTCATGTATTTTAGCTTCACAAATGCACCAATTACTTTCCAATTATGTATTAACCATGTTTTCAATAATAAATTAAAAATAATTGTGTTATTTTTTAGGATATTTTGATTTACAATAAGGCTTGGGATCATTTGAAGAATTTAGATATGATTCTTAATAAATTAGAATAGAAGGTAATCTTTGCAAGAAAATTAAAATGTGAGTTGCGAGTGACAAAGATCTTGCATTTAGGTCATGGCATTAGTGTTCAAGATGTTCAAATGGATCAACAGAAGATCCAATCTATCTTTCATTAGCCTCCTCTCACTACATTGATATAGCTAAGAAGATTATTTAGCCTTTGTAGCTATTGTAGAATATTTAAGGATTTTCTATAACTAGCAACACCCTTAACTACTATGACAAAGAAATAATTCTTTGCATGGACAAAAAGAACTAAATATTTTGATAAACTTGAGGTAATGATTTCATACCCTATTTTTGTTATCTTGGATTTCTCACCACCATTTTTTTAAATGTGATTTTTCAAGAAAGTGAATTGGATTTTTCTTGATCTAAAAGGTATATACCATGGTATTTGAAATAAAGAAATTAAAATAAAAAAAGATTATTCTTTGTTTATGAAAAAAAGTACATAATACATTCTTTGGCCTTGTTTCGATAATATTTAGTTTGTGGAAGATTTATGGTGAAGATAGATTAAATAACATCTTGAATTTCTTCCTTATCCAATATGATGCTCCAAGCTTATGATTTTGAGGGTAAAAGAAAGAAGTTGGGTCCATGAAGAGGGGAAGTTTCGACCAAGAAAAATCCCACAAGAAACGTGTACACATTATTAAAAAACTGTGTATGTGCTTAGCAATGGGTAGCTGAGCCTATATACAAAACGTGTACACGTTATGCTTTGGGTATGCACTAAAACACGTGCGCGTTATATAATGCATGTGGTTTGGGAATTCAAAATTTTAGAAACACATACGCATTTCTATTTAGAAATGTGTACGCATTATGAAACACATACACATTTCTAGAATTTTGAATTCCCAAACCACATGTTTCCTCGGTTTTAGGCTTAGGAAAGGCTTGGCAACCCGAGCCTTAGCCTTTGACCTGTAACTAAAAAACTAAGGCATGTCCAAGAGAAATGTCCTACTTTGGCAACATAGTTGATGGCCTTTTTTTTCTGAATTAATCTATGAAATTAAAACCCATTATAGAACATGATGTCTAGTTTCCAAATATATATTTTTTGTTAAGATTGGATTATGTTTTTTATTTTTTAATTAATTTTTAAAAAAATTGTTCCATAAACTTGAAATATCAAGATTTTTTGTTTTTTAATAACTTTTTTTTGGTTAATTTTTTTGTAAAAAAAATTATATGATATCAATCTTCAGACAATTCTCTACACAATGAAAATCAAAAATCAAAAAATGTTTAGTTTAGGTCCAATTATACTGTCTATACACATTGATTTTTAAAAACAACAATTAGGGCCAATAAAAATTCAATTAAAAAAATATATTTAAAAAAAAAATTAAAAATATCCTCATCAATATTCATGTTGTTACATATCTTTCCCCAAAAGGAATTATAAAAATACTTTTATTTAGGTCAAAAAGTGGTGTTTGTACACATGCATGGTATGGTAAAAAAATGACTTTTAAAAAGTGGTTTTTATGCGTGCCTATCAACATTTAATTTCTATTATATGGGTATTTGAATAAATTACATATTTGTAAACTAGATTCAAAATAATAAATTTCATATTACTGACCATTTTAAAGATTCATTGTGTAAGTGTTTTTCAGTCGA
>VDFB02378094.1:27500-68062 GCA_007258455.2 Sequoia sempervirens
GATCCCTCTCTATCATCATTATTTTTTGATCATGGAGGTGGAAACACCAAAATGGGGTTTAACTTAAACGAGAACCTATACAACACAACCTTTTTGTCTATGTGTGCAAGTCAAATCCAGAAGTTTTTTCAACAAAAGACTATAGGAAAATATAAAGTAGACTGTAACCTATCATCTAAAGTTTGAAGATCCTAAAAATTAGTTTCTCTGGTCAAGGGTACCCTCACCCTTGACCCTCAAATTCAAGCTCAATTTTCACTTGCAGGTTCCTCTCTATCCTCACTTCTCAAATCTATAGTTGATCTATAAATTTTTAGTTTCATCTATGCGATAATTACATTTTTTAGATCTAGGGTTTATGTCAAATAGGCTTATTAAAATACACATAAATTTTCTCCTCTTTGTAACTCAAAAGACCAAACCCTAGCAAATTGGCTCTCCTTTGAGGCAACTAGCCAATAATCAAACTATTTGTGTTCAAATGTGGAGGAAACAAAATATTTGATCCTAATTAATCTACTAGTTAGATCATTAGATCCCTTTTTTTACTCTACATTTTGGTGAGCCTGACATATCCTACACTTGCAATTTTCTAATTTACATAGCATAAAGTCTAAAAATTGATCAAAAACCTAGGTTATTTGAATGTCTTGCTATTTATTTGCATTTTTTTCATTTTCAAAATTAAACATTTCCATTGTTTTTTCATGAAACATTAAACACCTTGGTGAATTCAATTTAGATCACAATTGCAAAAAAAATTGAAACTAATTGCATAATTTCATATCTAATTTTCTTTTTTTAAGATTGTGGATCAATCCAATTTGCAAATGTTATATGTTTACTTTTAAAAATTAGAGCATTTAGAACATTTTGTTTCTGGTAAAACATAAACCTAAACACATATTTACACCAATTCATTAACATATTTGTTTTACCAACGCTTTCTCCTACCTCCTACCTCCTAGAGACACTCATGTGTGTAGCTAATTTCATCCATCAGCTCCTTTGAATGCTTAAAAATCCATCATTCATGTCTTCATGTGCCTCTAATCATAAAATTAAGGTATATTGATTTTTTTGAACTCTGTCAGTTCTCAGACCTGAGTTTTCACAAAAAAAGATCTATACACTATTACACACCTATACATGTTATGAGATTCCAAAAACCTTGATTTATAGTCTAGGGAACTCGTGCCCCTCACTAGATAGTTTCAACTCATTTTTTTGTATAAAACATTGCTTTGTGATCTCTATTCAGATATGGTTACTTTTTCTGGTAATATGTCCTAAAACTTCCACATTCTACTATGCATCACTAGTTTGGATCTAATTCACCTAATTTAATGCATTACCCTAAAAAAGGAACATAGCAATATGTTTTGTTTTCAAAAATCTAGTTTTGAAATAGAAAAATATGGCTTGTCTAAAAAAATTGGGTCGTTGCCTTGAACCCCATTCCATACCATCAAAAGTGATATAAGTCGGCCTTCAACCAAGAAAGTGTTTTCCCATCCATGATATTATCTTGGTGCAAAATAATACAAACATTGATACCTTTCTTGACATCACTTTACCTAATCTACATTCTTCTATTAATCATGAAACACATGTTTGTCATGTTAGCTAGCCAAATTTGCACCCTGTTTGCTAAGCTTTTAATTGCACTCAGTAGATTTGGACTAACATGGGACTGCTTTCAGGTTGTGGGTGACCTATTTGAAAGTAGACCTCTAGTGATAAGGGTTGGCTTCCCCTTTTTGATGCCACCTAACTACTTTAAACTCTGAGATAAGGGTAAGAAATTGCATAAAATAAACCTAATACAGAAAGAAACTAAGGTGATACACCAAAAAACCTAGACTTGCTAACAACCTTGCACATTCAAATCAATATTTCAAAGCCAACTCACATAACTCCCTTTCCAATGTAGTTCACATCAATAATTTATAAAGAGGTATGTAACAGTGTTTTCAAAAGGAAAAAATAGACTTCACAATCAATAACACCATTAAACAACACAGTTTATAACCTATAAACATGCATTTTCTGTCAAATGGATGCATGAAACATGGGACAAGTTTGTAAGGAAAATGACTTTTCACAAAACAGGCTGATCAACCATTAATGACACACCATACAACATGAAGAGAGAAGGTAAAATACTCCAATCTATTAATTCAAAGTGCTTACTGTATAATAGGCATGTCTGAGTTACAATGTAGCTCCATGAAAAACAACTCCAAGAAAATGCAAGCTATCCTTTAGCTGGAAAAAGAAAGAACTCCCCAAAACCCAAGTATGAAGATACTTAAGCAAAATTGAAACCAAAAGCCCACACAAGTGTTTCTAGAAGATTCTGCTAGGATAAAATAGAAAAGGACCCAAAAGAACCTTTTAGAACCCTCTAAAATGCCTTCCACGTGAAGGAAAAGTATGCCAAGTCAATAGTCACCCCAAAAATGTGACAAAAAATGCCTCCAGCTGGCCTCCCCTTCACAAAATCAGTCCAAACAGCATCTCACACTTCCCACACTTATGCAAATCATCATTGGTCCCATTACAACATTTGACCACATTCCCCATCATGCAATATGTGTTCTTTTGAAAACACATGGCCTTTTAAAGAATTAAAGATAGTGATTTTGTTAAGTGATTCATAAACATCACTTAACAAATCACTTTACAATTAAGCTCAAATTAAAGGGCCCCACCATTTTAAAATGCATTACAATTTGCAGCAACTTAAAGTGATTTTAAATCACTTACATGATATTCCAAATATTGAAAATCAGTGCACAATGATGTGTTAAAAGTTTACAAAAAGTCTCCAAGGTATTGACCACTAACTCACCATATTCTATATTTTTCCCACACGTCATACTCATTGGTTTGCAAAGGCATATAGTCATCAATAGCACTTGGCCAATATGGCCGACCTCCAAGTCTCTTGGAAAGCATATTCCACCTTGCATGGCATTGGACAATTACAAAACATCACATAAGGGTCACATGACAAATACATTGTTGTACACTCCCTTGTTGTATGTTGAAAAACACCAAGCAATGATTAGAAGGGGGACAACCCTAAGGAATAAAATGCCTAAGTGCTAACACATGAGGCAATGTGGAGACTTAGCAAAGTTTAAATAAAATGGAAATTTGAAAAGGCAACGAATGCCTAAGGGAGAAATAAAGGTTTCGGCCTCCCCTTCACATTTCACATGAGTTGATTTTTTTTAAAAGAAAAGGGATAAAAATCCCTTCGAAATGTCAAAAAGACACAATTCAAACCCTAATGATAAAACAACAAAATGATGAAAAACATCATCATTCGGTCTTTGAAGAATCTAGAAAACTTGGTCTGCCAACATGAGGGTTTGGGAAGAACACAAAAAAATGATGATTTCACTAGTTCTCAGTCAATTTTTTGACACTCTTTTGCATAAAAGCAGCATGGAAACTCAGGTAATTGCTTTACTTGGCATAACCCTGCAAAATCTTTACTTGAAGGCCATTTTTGGGCTCACAGGCCGCGGCCTATAGCATTTTTTGGGCTTTTTCTTGACCATACTGTTTATTCATCCTCCATTTTGCTTGTTTCTATTGCAAACAGCCATCAATGAGAGGTTTCATGAATCTTTGAGGAAGTTTTAAATGGAAAAACTTTGTGCATTCTTGTTCGAGCTCGGGTAAGCTCCCATCCGACCTTCATTCACTATTTTTTCTATTTTGATTGAGCAAGAAAGCTCGAATGGAAGATCAAAAGTATCTCATTTTGCTTTACATATTTGTGATATCATTTAGAAATGTTTCACACTATAGACTTGGTGCATTTTATGTTGTTTATGGCCATAATAGCTTACTATTTGTAGCCTTGAACAGAGACAAGGTGTTATATGCATTATTTTGCAAAAATCCTTCTATATTCTCTTGATTTCCTTCTTGTTCTTCACAAATATTGATAAATGTTAATAACCCAAATGGGTTTCTGGAATATAGGAAAAGAGAGAACCAAATGTGGTTCGGCCTTCATTATGTAAACCGGGCCTTCTTGCATTCATGGTTTGTTGTCTTATTTCAACATTTAAAAAAAAAACCCTGCTTGGGTTTCCTGTAGCATACATTTTGATGAACTCTTCAACTGTTTGTAAAGAACCCAAATGGGTCATTAGATTTTCTCACAGAGCTCAGATTTTTTAGCAGAATACAGATGATTTTTTCAAGTTTATTTCATTTTCTTGTAAAAAGAAAGCAATGTTGCTCCATTTGATTAAAACCCCAAGTGGGTTCTTCATATTTGCAGGGAAAAGGCTACTGCTCACCACAACCTATCATAATGCATAAATGGCTTTTCTTTTTTTGTAATTCCTATAGAAAGCTTTTCATACTGCCATTTTTTGTTATGCACTTCACTTCTGTAGAATGCAATAATGTTTTATAACAAAAACCCCAACATGATTCTAGTCATTGTGAACAACCTGCCATTTATTGTTTTCTGAAAATGCAGTGATTACCCTGTTTCTTTTTGGGAAATAAATAACTTTTTATTTCTTTTTATAATGAAATACCCTCCAACATCAAACGAGAAAACACCCTCTTTAAGTGGCTCTTCAATGCATGTTTTTTTTCCACATTTCTTCAAGACTGCTCAAGTAGTAAAGATTTGACTTCACCATGATAGGAATTCGGCCAATTAACACTCTTTTCCATTCTTTATGGGCACTACCTTTTCCCTACCTTTAAAGGTTTGTCCATAACTCACCTGCATTATCATTTATAGCTGAAAGTTTTAGCATTTAGCTCTGTTTCATATTTGCAAAACAAGTGGGTCTTTTTTTATTTGAAAGAAACTCCAGATTTTGTTGCAAAAATGATTCAATGTCAGTGTGAGCATAATTGAAAGTTTCAATCTTGAACTGCATTCTTGATATTTTTTGTGTTTCTATAGACCAACTAAACTCCATGGAAAGCCTTGCTTGGTTGATAATCATTGTCTTTTTCTATCTCATAGTTCACTGCCTTTCTAAAGTACTGCCCAGTCAGGATATATTGCATCCATCACAAGTAGGACATGGTGGGATTGATGGCACATTAATTGGCATATTCATATGCACACTCAAGAGATCCATGGAAATTAAGCAAAATGGAAGTTTTTTTTTGGTAAAGAACAACATATGTATCTAGAGATAATCATGATATAATAAGGAAAAATTACAAGTGACTATTCTTTTTGAGTTCACTGCCTAATGATTGAGTTCCTCTCCTTCTTGTGTTCCTTTGATGTTTTTGTTGCTCTTGATTCACCCAAGGTTGTCTTTATCCATGAAGTCTTCACACCGTCATATTTGTCCTTGACATGTTCTCAACCTTTGGGATTTTGCATCCTCTATTCAAGTTGTAATGGTATGTCCTCTTCATGACTATTAGCACAGTCCATTACACAACCATATTCATGCAATGAACTCCTAGAAACCACAAATAGTCATCCTTGTGATTGTTGCTTATTTTCTTGTCTATTATGCTTTTCTTGTTTTGTCAATAGGGTTGATGTCCCTATACTATCATGATTCCCATTATCACTTGATTGCCTTTCATTTCCATAACAATCAGGATGTTGTCCCTCCCTCTTTTTTCATTTCATGATGAAGATTCCACCACTTAGAGGATTGTACCTTTGGTAATATGCCCATGTCCATTGCCCATGATTTGGTGGACATTTCACACTATCTTAATCCCTTGATTTAAGATCTCACTGCTTTGAAAGCATTTCCATACAGATACTTTCAGGTTTTGAAGAGAACCATAAAGCCTTTTCCTTGTTTATTCATGGAATTGGAGCTACATGTGCACATAAACCCTTATCATGTTCTCAAATCCGCTCTCTCATGGTGAGTACTTTCTGCTATGGTGACTATCTTGAGTGCATCTCTTATGACTATACTCGTTATCATTGCACCTTGTCTGATTCTTTTGAACTTGTCATGGAACATTTTCCTTGATACTTGTCATTGATTTAATCATTAACACTTATCTTATTTTAGATGACTCTGAGACCTTGGTTCAAATTTGTCCACTGTTTAATTAGAAATATCAGCATTATTCCATTTTGTGGACTTCTTATCCTTGTTTATTGTTGTACTTTAATGTTTATGCCCGTCATACATAGATCATTGTGACTGGTACATCATCATGAGGCATTGTATATTTGATCGTTTTGTCACAAGGTATGCATTGTGGGGGGTATTGCATTCAGACCTTGGAACCTTTACCACCCCATATCATATATCATTGTTGTTGTCCTATTGCATGAGATCATTGTGAACTGCCCCTTTCCAATGATAATGACCTTCACTTTTAATTCATTTTCACAAGTACACCTATGAATGAACACTATTAATCCTCTTTGCCTCCTGTAGCTCTTGCAAAGGTCTTGTCCTTGTACTTGTATCATGACCTTGATTCAACCATTGTTCTTTTCTTTGTTATGTGTAACAAATGTGCAGTCTCCTCATTCTAACTTTATTGGACAGCCACCTGTCACATATGTGGGTGACCTAACAACTCACTTTCCTATGTGATGTGTGACTACCCAATAGGGTTATGGTGAGAGGGGCTTGACAACAACTTGAAATGCTTCCTTATTGTTTAAAAGATGCATGATTGAACCTGATGCATTTTTTGAATCTGATAATGAAAGTTGATCAACTAGTGTGATTCCATATTGATTTAATGCATTGATAATAGATAAATCTTTGATCAAGTTGCTCAATTTCCTTTTCTTTCAAAGCATGTTGAGCTCTACCCTTGTGGGAGCCACATTTAACCCACATGTTATCATTTGATCTAATAAAAGATGCATGATTGAACCTGATGCATTTTTTGAATCTGATAATGAAAGTTGATCAACTAGTGTGATTCCATATTGATTTAATGCATTGATAATAGATAAATCTTTGATCAAGTTGCTCAATTTCCTTTTCTTTCAAAGCATGTTGAGCTCTACCCTTGTGGGAGCCACATTTAACCCACATGTTATCATTTGATCTAATAATGAAACAATAATCAAACTTGTCCTAAATCTGCACATGAAGCAAACAATTAGAAAATAAATGCATATGTTGGATGTTTGATGATTTCACCATTTTTCTGAAACATCCAAGGTTTGCATGCTTGTTTAATGCACTTATGGATCAGTTTATACATGCATAGGTAGGTGTGTATGTAAGGTTTGAATCTTTCATTGCTTAGAGCTTCGCACTAACATCATGCTTTCTTCAGTTGCAAGGTGAGGAGCACTACAGAGCTGGGAGGGACACAAGCGGCTCGGGGCAGCAGCAAAGCAGTCAGGCAACCTACAACCAATCATTCTCAGGCAATGACTGGTTCCATTCTTATATGCACATTTTCCTTTCTTCTACTTATTCATGCATGAATTGCTTCATATGTTCATTGAATAAGAGAGTTAGTCCCTTGGCTTGTGAGGGACATGTACATTTCAAGATTATCAATAAATGACTAAATTTGTATATCTATGATTCTCTTTTCTCATTTGCTGTAATGAAACATTGAAATGACAAAATGTAATCTGCTTTATTTGACAATCATTCTTTCATGCATATTGAAATTAGCAGTTCTATGGTTTATCTTTAAATGTTTAAACAACAAGAAAAGAATCAAACACTAAGTTACCTGATTTTAGCTGAAAGCTAAAAATCAAGTAACATGTCCCTCTCTCAATATCTCTCATACTTGTGAGGATATCTTAGCGCAAGAGGATGCAATCATTGTTACCTTTCTTAACACCACTTTACCCGTTCCTCCTTCAAACGATAGTAAGGTGGCTTGCAAAGATGAGGATTTAAAACTCACATTGGATTCATCATTGATAAAAGATTTTCAACAAATAGTCAATTCAATTAAAATTCTAAACCCACAACTCATCATCTATCTTCCTCATAAACCTCAACAACAAAATCAACCTATCCTCATTATTGGAGGTCCTTCAAGTGAACCTAAACCTCCTCTCATTATTGGACCTCCTTCAAACCAACCTAAAGCTCTTGGTCACCTCTTAAATTTTGTAAAACAACTCACTCAAAATAATCATGTACACCAAAATGTGTCACAACAATCACATTATCATGCAATTGCTCACACATATAACACTCAAAATAATAAAAAACCAAAACAAATGGAAACTTCCATTCCATCTCCTCAACCTTATCTTCCCCAAACCTCATCTTCCTTAACATTTGGGCAAAGAGTATAATCTTGTTAAGCAGCTTCGTAATAATCCAACTAAGATCTCTCTTTGGGAATCAATTCAAACTTCACCTACATACCATGGTATGCTCCAAGAGGTTTTGCATAATATTTTTGTATGCTTTTGTTAAATTGAATGATGTAGTAGTCATGTTAGATGGTATGAAGACAAAAAAATTAGATATCATGTTCCCCTCAACATGAATTACCTACTCCTGCAATCCAAAACCAATATGATGCTCTCATGATTGTTGTCTATATTAATAACACTCGTGGATTTAGGTGTAATCTAGTCGATAATGGATAGGGTCTTAATGTTTGTAGCATTGACCTTTTACATAAGATCAACATGAATTTGTTTCTCATTAAACATAATAATCTTTCTATTTGTGGCTATGATAATTTTGGTAGGAAACCATTAGGTACAATCACACTACCCATTAAAGTAGGACCTGTGACTTTACCTACCCTTATCCATTTCATGTTGGATCCTCTCATATAATCTTCTTCTTGATAGACCATGGACTCATTCCATGAATGGATTCCCGTATACTCTTCACTGTACAAAAAAATATGAATATAATAACAAGGTTTATACAGTAAAAGAAGATGCAAAAATTTATTTGCAAGCCGATGTCGATCATAAAATTTCCAACTCTCTTATTACTTTGATTCCATCTTCAAAAGTTGAACCATTACCTTACAATGATAATGCTACTATGAATGTGCTCTTTGGCGATGATAGGCGTTCATTAGATTTTACACCTACTTTCATTGGGGGTATAAAATCTCACCATCAAAGCCTTAAGAATTGAATGTTGTTTCGGTAGCTTCAATACAATCTTGTCATTCATCTTCTCAAATTGCAAATAATGATCAAAATAATGCTTCATCTTCAAGTACATGTTTTGGTGATAATTGGGGTTCATTAGACTTTACACCCTCCTTTGTGGGAGAGTAAAAAATCTCAAAATCTAAACTTAAGGAGTCTTTTGTTTCATTTACACAATCTTATTCTACATCAACAAATCTACAAAGATCATCATCCCATGATGGAGATGGGGGATCTTTAGCTTTTGCCCCTTATGTGCTAGAAACATGTAATAAAGATCCTCCTAATCCTAACATTTCAACACCCAAAAATGATTTTCATTCTTACAAAATAATCAATTCTTCTCATGATAATACTTCTCTTTCAACAAATCATCATTTAAACAAGACCTCTCCTCCTCCATATAAGTTAGAAAAACTTTATGGGGTTGGATCTAAAATTATTTCTAAACTTGGATATAGTGAAAAATGAAACAAGGAGCTAAGGAGAAGGTTTAGGTTTCCAACCTTCTCCTTCATCTACATCACATCCTCCATCCTCAACTATATTTATAACCTCCTATGGTAAGCAAGAAAAAATTTCTTTACAAGAGAAAGGATTGTCTCCTACTCCTTATCCTTTATCTGAGTAAGAGCATATTTTGTTGAGGCTTCTCAAAGATCACTTGATTAATCTTCCTCCTCCAAAATGTAAGATGTTTCACAAACATAATCACGCAAATCATTGTTTTTGTCCATATCATCGAGTGCTTGTTCATTCCACCAATGAATGTCAAGCCTTGAGAAATAAAATACTTCTCAATTGTGGTGCTATCACTCCTCCATGTGTTGATACACCTATTCATTCTAGACATTAAACTTACTTCAATGGTGTTGTTCATTGCTATGTGGCATTTGTAGCCTCATGTGTTTTCTCATTACCATTCATGGTGGTACAATCCTACGTGAAGCCATATTTCATCTATGGAAGCAACACGATAGTCTCTAGAATGGTTGTCCTTTTCTATAAACTTGAGGGAAAAGATAACTAGTTTGGAGGTATGCATCCTTCTTAAGGATCCCCTCTTCCTCCTTTTTTCCTTAAAATATCAGCATAGCAAGTATGCTAACATTTTAAGGGGGGAATATCACCCTATCCATTTTCATTGGCATCTTGTGAGCTTTGACTTATTAACATACCCCTTGGTGGTGGTGGTGGTGTTTATAATGCCCCCTGGGGCATGATTATCAATTCATCCCTTGTGGCGTTAAGAATTTGTGTGCTCTCTGAAGCGTGGTTGTCAATTCATCCCCTGCGACATTAAACCATCCCCGTGACTCTAAACAATTATGTGCTCCCTAAGACGTAATTTTTCAAATAGTCCACAAACCTAGCATAATGAATCTTGTTGGACTATGAACTTGATAATTTTTACATTAACACCTAGCATAACACAACATCCTAGCCAATAGATCTATGATTCCTTGTGAGAAATTTTATTTATCATTTTCTTATTATAGATATGTATGTTGTGCATTCGATGGATGATGCTTGGTAATTGAGACAACCTTACGTATTAAGGTCTCATTACCTTGCTAACTTGGATATTTAGTTTTTGTTTACTAACATTTATTTTGATTAAGGGGGAAAAATAGGTTTTGAATGGACTTGAAACTATTAACAACAGGTTTTGAATGGACCTGAAACCATTAACAAGCAGGTTTTGACAAGGACCCGAAACCCGCACAAATAGATCAAGCTATTAAAGAATAAAACAAAGACAACCAACAGCCAACCAGAAGCAAATTACAAAATATTAACTTGAAATCTCAAATTTGCACCAAGAAAGGTTTTAACGGGAACCTTAAGCCCAAAACAACCATGAGATACAAGGGATTTGGACCCAAGAACAACCTTAATCAGCTAGGCAACCATCAGCCTAAATCAGCTAGACTGCAGCACAATGCTTAACAACACCAACCATTAGTAAACAACCAGAGACAACCAAGTAACCAACCTGAACCAGCCAGACAACAGCACAATACTTGTCAACACCATCCAACGAAACTAAGCTCCCCACCTCAATAAGAGAGTTAGGAATCAAAGAACAACATTGAAGAGTCTTAGCAAGCACACAACACCAGTCCACCCACAGCACCAACTCGACCTCCACCTCAATAGGAAGGGACTCCCCTCTATAGGAGAGGATGAAATGAGACCCAAAACCATAGAAAATAGAACTTCCCACACGATCCACAACACACCTCTCCACCTCAATAGAAGAGGGCTCAACCTCCAAAGGAGCAGTCTCCACCTCCAAAGAATACCATAGCTTAAAAAATTGAAGGGAAGCAGCTACACCCATAGTAAATACCACCATAGCATCCTTTGGAAAATAAGTAAACTAGAGCAAAGAAGAAGAAATAGAGCATTCCTCAGGCAGCAGTACACCCCCAACCTTGAAATCGAACTTTAAGAACCAAAAGGGGGAGAGCATAGAGCTCAATGAAACCAATAGGTAGACGTCCAAATAAAAAACCTCACACCAAAAGAAACACTCCCCACCGAGAATGGAAAGAAAACCAACACTGCATCATAACAGGAGCCAAAGAGCAGCAGACTCCCTGCCCAAAAAAAACTAGAACCAACAAAGAGACAATGGGCCTCGAAAGAAGGGAAAGGTAAGGAAAGCCTCCAAACAAAGGGAGTAGAGAGCCAGCAAGACAATGTAAACCAACCTCCAAACCTACTTGCTAGTCAAGGTCTGAAACATGCCAAAAACAATCTACAACTAACTCCACCAGAGGCAGACCAACAACCAAAACCCCAAGCATCAAAAGCACCCACATAGAGGCAAAGAAGCCCCAAAAAAGCCAGAGAGAGCCCAAAAATCTTGTTGACAGAGAAAGAGGAGAGAAGGCACAACAAGAAAAATCCACTTCCAACCCAACATGTCAATCAAGGTCTAAGATAAGGCCACCATTCTCCTCAACCAACCCCTCAGCAAGAACTCCAAGCACCAAAACTAGCACCAACACCAAAGAAGAGACATAGGGACCCGAAAGAAGGAGGACAAGGAAAGGAAAACCTCCAAGCAGAGAGTGTAGAGAGCCAACAAGACAATGAAGAACAACCTCCAACCCTACATGCCAGTCAGGTCTAAAACATGCCATAAACTGTCCACAAACAACTCCACCAGAGGAAAGCCAGCAACCTCATCCCCACACAAAGGCAAAAAATCCCCCAAAAGGCCAAACAGAACCAGGAAAACCTACAGACAGAGAAAGAGGAGAGAAGGCACAGCAATAAAAAACCACTTCCAACCCTACATGCTAGTCAGGGTCTGAGATAAGGCCACCAAACTCCTCAAACAATCTATCAGCAAGAGCTCCAGGCACAACCACCAGCACCACACATAGAGACAAAAAAAGCCACTCCCTAAAGAACAACCCCCGCCCAACATAGAAGAGCAATAAGGGAGACCACAAGCAGAACCAACACCAAACACGCAAGGGAAAAGACCCTCAGAGGAAGCGGCACCCCCAATAGTAGCATGGAGAAAAACACCAAGCAGCAGCTCGAGAGAAAGACCAATAGCGCCATACGATCCTCTCGACACCATCACCATCCTTATCTGGGTCGTCCCCACCACCATCGTCTCCTTCGTCTTCCTGAGAATTCATACTCAAATTCCCGCTCCCTCTCGTTTACTAACATTTGTTTTTCTATGTTCCTTGTGTGTGTTATGTTTGCTTCATGTGTGTATCATGTTTGCTTCGTGTATTCAGTGTGTTTGCTTCATATATTTCATGTGTTTTCTTCATGTATTCCACGTTTTTTCCAAGTGTATTCCTTGTATGCTCCATGTATTCCTTGTACCCTCCATGTATTCCTTGTATGCATTGTGTTTTCTTTTTGTATTCTTTTATGTGTACTTCATTGATTGATCATTGAATTTCTTATGTAAGATTGAATCTTGCCTTGTCTTGTGTGCAACATATTTGCTTCATATTTGTCTTAACATTGTAGATTGATAGGATCCTAAGTTGGGGGCTTGTGCAACTCTCAACTTGGTGTCATCATTTCTCTTCAACGTTTTGATAAAGAAATGTATTCCTTTAGTGTGAGCATGAATGTAATATAATACTCTCACTAAAGTGGGGGCTAAATGTAGCATTGTAAATTTCACACTACATGGACACCCTATTTTGTCTATGGACTTAATTATATTAATATTTTGTTTGTTTTGGGGCCATATTAGGAAAATAAATTAAAATCCCCGACATCTCAACAAATTTGAGCCAAACACCCGGTCAAGGGCAAGGGCGCCCCTAACCTAAAGATGACCTATTTCAATTTTTAAAAAGGATCCTGGGTCAACCTATAATCAAAAAGATCAATTGGGATACATATATAAACAAATTTTCTTCTCATTTGAACATATAGAAAATTTTGGAGCAAGGCATTAGTATGATCAATTATGTTATTATTATGAAGATGTATGAGTTATCCTCTACATACTAGCTACAACAATCTATTGTGTTTTGTGGACTAACCTCTTACATTTCTTCAAGCAATTCAAGCATCCCTCAAACAACCTTTGGTGGCAAATTATGGTGTGAACATTACTTCAACAGAGATTTCATGCCTAAGGTAACATTATCCATTATCATTTGTTATTACAACCCATTATTATTTATTTGGCCTCTAACCAACCTAGGGTAAGCCCTCTCTATCATCATCATGTGTTGTCCATGGAGGTGGAAACATCAAAATGAGGTTTGAATTAAGCAAGCCCCTATACAACATAACCTTTCCCTATCTTTTCATATGTGTAAGTTAGATCCAAAAGTTTCGTCAACAAAGGCTACAAGAAAACAAAGAGAAGACTATAACTTGTCATTTGAAGTTTGAAGATCCTAAAAAGTAGCATCTCTGGTCAAGGGCACCCTCGCCCTTGACCCTCAAATTTAAGCTCAATTTTTAATTGCAAGTTCCTCTTTGTCCTCACTTCTCAAATTTGTAGTTGTTTCGTCAATTTTCAATTTCGTTTGTGCGATAAATTACATTTTCAGATCTAAGGTTTATGTCAAATAGGCTTATTAAAATACACAAAATTTATCCTCTTTGCAACTCAAAAGAACTAAACCCTAAAAAATTGGCTCTCCTTTGAGGCGGCTAGCTAATCATCAAACCCTAATTGGTTTGTGTTTGAATGTGGAGGCAAGAAGAGTTGATCCTAGTTAATCTACTAGTTAGATCATTGAATCTTTTTTTTACTCTACAGTACCTATTTAAGATCAACCTCTCGGCCCTAAATTTCTACCCAATGTTATTTACATCATATTCTTGTTCCTTTTTAGAATGGGTACGCATTTTAGAACGAATATGTGTTTCATAAAATTTGAAACCCACTTTTTATTGTGTCTCAGAAACCCGAAACCTTAAACCTACAAGTATAATGTTATGAAAATAACAAGAGAAAATTTGACTTTAGCAATATGGCTGACAACTCCTTTTTCAAAAAATTTGACAAAATTAAAGCCCATTATAGATGGTGATGTTCGGTTTTCAAATATGTAATTATTTTTACGATTGGACATGTTTTTCTATTTCTTAATATATTTTTTTATGAAAGTGGTACATACACTTGAAATATCAAATATTCATATTTTTTTAATAAATTTTAATTTTAATTATTTTTAAAAAAATTATGTCATCAATGTAAACATCATTATTTACACAATAAAAAAATACTAATCATTTTATTTTATGATTAATTTAGCTCAAGTTTATGTTTGTTATACATGAGGGGTTTTCAAAAATAACAAGTAGAGCCAGTAAGAAATTAATTAAAAAATATTTGAAAAGATTATTAAAAAATGCCCTCATCAAACTTCACTATAATACACACCTTTACCCAAAGGAATTAGAAAAATACTTATTTAGGTCAAATTATGTTCGTTGTACACATGCATGTTATGGCCCTAAAAATGATTTTAAAAAAATATTTTTTGTACATCATATACAAAATTAATTTGTCTAGGTAATAGAATAAATTATATATTTGAAAACTAGGCTCAAAATCCTACATTTCATATTACTAGACTTTTTAAATATATTGTGTAAGTGCTTCAAACTTTTACTCGAAGTATGAGAAAGTTTGGTTTTTAACTTCCGCATTTTGGCCAAAAAGTGGACCCAGCTTCTTGCACTTACCCATTAATTAAATATTCCATGCAAATAGTCAAACCCCCCTAATCATCTCATGTACTCAATTAACTCCATACTAGTTAACTCATCAATCAAAACTTTCATCTCCCTAATCAAGTTGAGTTTAGCAATAATAATTATTTTAATTAGAAAATGAAATATTGGACAACTCTTTCATAATTGTCATCTCTCTTCATCAACTCCCCTAATCTTGGATTATCCTTGAGGCCCTAGATTGAATCTTGGTCACTCCTCTAATTCTCTTGAAATTTTATAAATCAAACCCAATAACACTAGGCCTCTAACCTCTATACAACAATTTCATCCTTCAAACTCTAGAAAATTAATGAGATTTCATCCATTGATCTCTAGAACCTAATCTTTCCATCCTTAGATCCAATAGGTAAACCCTAAATTGTAGAGTCAAACACATGTGTTTTCCTATTGGATCTAAGGATTAAAATAATTAGGTTCTAGAGATCAATGGATGAAACCCCATTAGTTTTCTAGAGTTTGAAGGATGAAACTACTTTGGATTATTGAGGGTAAATTCAATGAAGATTACTTCTACACTTCAAACATTTGGGCATTTCAATATTTTGAATATGCAATTGTTGTAATCTTTGCTATTAACAAACAATTGAAACAACAAATCTTTATAATCATTTAATGAACTATTTGAAATAAATCATCTATCCCAACTAATTTTTATGAGCAAATCTATATGAATGTGTGTTATCTTTCAAATTTAATCATTTTGGTTGAAACTCAATACAATATTCCAAATATGTGTCTTACATAAATAATTAGCTAAGGGACATTATAGTCATCCTAACAATCTACCCTAATTGATTAAAACATTGGGTGAGCAATGTACAATGTTGAGCCCCTGGTTGTGAGAATGATAACATCTTGATAAAATATTTAATAAAGAACAATGTTTTATGTATGCCAACCAAATCTCCTCACATGTTAGTTAATTCATCTCGCATGTTTGCCAAATTTCCTTCCATGTTCTGCATACCCTCTTTCACATGGCCCACTTTATCATCTAATGGAGACAACGCCAATGATTGAAGTCTCACCCAATCCTAACTCCAAATTTAAACGTCTTTGTTTTAAGTTCTTCCTAGTAATGAAGAATTCTTTATTTGGCCTCTAATCTATAGCCCCATCATGTTGAAGATTGACAACACAAACTTTAAATTTCACCAATTATCCAATTTTAATCAAAACTTCAAAGAGCATTCCAAAAATGTAAACAAATCTAAAATATTCTAAATTTAATCTATGGAGCATTTAAAAAAAAAAAAACCTAAAATTACAATAGCTCACTTAATATTGATCATCAATAGTTAAAATTTGGACTATAACTTTCTTGAATGCTCGTCCAACTTCAATTGAAAAAAAAATGCAAACATTTATGAGATAATGCAAATCTTCAAAAATTAAAATGAAACCCTAATTTCATAATAACTCCTTCAAAAATGCTTCAATTGATTTTGAATCTAAACTATAGCTTTGTCAATATGTCCAATTCTTCTAATTTCAAAAAATAATCACCAAAATAAGAGATGTGCTTGACAACTCAACCTCCCAAATTGAAAAAAAAAAACACTTTGTTTCTTGTCTCTAGATGCCAAGATCATACTTTGATACCAATTGTAATGAAACAAATTGCACAAGGAAATTTATATAACAAATACTTGTAAATATAATAGGAATTACTTGCAAATCCTCAATAACAATAAGCCACTTCAAAGGTGCAACCTCCAAAAGTCTTCAACAAGAACATTCATCATATGATGGTAATAAACTAATAATTGCCTATTATATATACCATACTTCTGCCATGGAGACCATCCAAGCCAATGTAACTACCTATATAAAACTATAGAACTGGCAATATAACTTAAAGGTCCTTCTAGTCACAAGCCAATTACAAATAGGTTAAGGGCATAACAATGTAGCTTGAAAGACAAAGCAATTGATCTAGTGATGAAGGCTTAGATGTTTTTGTGTAGTTCAAGAGGTCTTGGATATTGAAGTTCTAGTTCGAGAGGAGGGGATCTAGTGCAACTAGAGAAGGATCAAATAAATGCCCCTGGTTAGAATGTGATTTTTTCTTCTCAAGAATCTAAAGCCAAGGTTAAAGCTTTAAAACATAAGCTAAGGCGATGAATTATGGGCTTCAAGAGGTTAACAAAATTTAATTTCAATATAAATTTGTTAATAATATTTCTCCTAGTTTCTCATGAGTGGTATGTTGGAAGTTTCAAGCATGTATACTCCTAGTTTGGAAAGTGATGTTTGTCATTAGGTTGCAAAGTACAAAGAGTTTGTTCATGGAGTCCAATTCCCCAATCTAAAAGATTGTGGGTTTCTTAGGTTTCTTATCAATGATGCAATGGCTACAAGGGAATGTGCGGGGGAGGATGATAATGTTGCTAGTGGTTATGGTGGGGTGGTTGTGGGTGGAGGATGTTGTTAGCTCCTCTTCTGTTTTTTTGCCTTTGGACTAGTGGATCTTTTGATTATATTTTGTTTACTATATAAGGTGGTATATTGCTTTTGTTTTGATCTAGCTAATAGCTATTTTGATTGTAATATACAAAATGATATTTTTGTATGGTGAGATAACGAATAGAACCCTAATTTGAATATTAAAAGAAATCATATACTCCAGAGAAATGATTGTTGTTAACACCCATACTATACAACTAAAAAGGATAAAGAACCATGGATCCATGAGTGCAATAGAATTGTGAAAAAATTTACAAGGCTAAATGCATTTCTAAAATATCGACTATGATAAACATTGGTGTTTTTGAAGAGGCAATTTGATAGGCAGTAGGGCATATTTGTGTTAACTGTTACTAATTAATTCTTCTACTCATGCCAATTTTTAAATAAACCAAAGACAAAAATTCCATGGACCAGGACTCTCAACTTATCCAAGTAGACAACAAATCTCAACTAGCCACAATTGCTTATAATGAAAAAGGTAGACGCAATCAAGTTTTATACTGTACCTATGCTACTCGCTCCCATATGTTTAAAAAGAAACCTCAAAGAAATCTTCTTTAGATTTCAGAGTTGGTAATAATCAAGCACTATAGAAACAGTAAAGGAGATGGTGGAATAAAGGCCATACGATTCTTTCATTCTCTTGTAGTGCATCTACTTTGTTGCTTTAGAAGTGCTTGAATTCAAATCTTGCCACAAAAAGGATATAATGGTGTTGTCGATGCAGGTTAAGGTTCACACCAAAGCACTGAAACAAAAACTAACTCAGATTTTAACCTCGAAGCATACTCATCCTTCAGTTTCAAAATCCTTGAAAGCTTTATACAAACTCTCAACAAGTGAACAATAAAAAAAAAGCTACTATATTATATGGAGTATCTAGTTAAAGTCTTTATAAGGATCTGACATCCCCAAATAAGAAAGCATAGAACAATTGCAATACTTTCAACAAAGTTCTAAAGATAAAATATCCTAGCATTACATTCCTCAACAAAACATCAAATCCTCGTATGTCTGATATTAGAATTGGCAGGCTCCAATGAATTCTTGTGGATCCAAGGCCATATTATAATAAGCATGGTACCTAAAAGGAATAAGTAAGCTGAAACCTGTTATTCTAAGGCATGGCACACAATGTTAATCAGGTCCATCTGAGAATGCAGAAAACAACCAACCGCAAATATACAATTTGGAAATTCTATTTTTGTCAGCATTATCATGATGTCTGTTTAAAGTGAAAAAATACACTTATTCCATCAACTAATATTCCTGCAAATGCTAAATTTTAGATATGCCAGAAGGCATAAACATTCTAAGATATGCAGAATTTACCCAAAAATGATGGAATATCATGAATATCTATACCCAAGAAGACTAATGTAATACTCCAAATTTGAGTTGGATGGAAAACTACCTTAGATCAGATAACAGAATTTTATGTTCGAGTGAGGAGAACTGTGCTATCTTATCGTCATAAAACCACAGTGATTAGTGTACTACTGATCAGATCAGCCAAAAGAGAATTTTGCTAGCCTTATCTCTGCTTACTCAAGAATTCCTGAACTTCTAACAAGGTGAAGGCTACACATGCATACATTTTACAAGGTTGTCAATACAAAAAACTGGGATCTAGTTTCTTCCAAAAAAATTAAGTATAGTTTGTTGTCCATCTCTTGTCACATTGCTCTTACTCTTTTTCTTTTGCACTTCAGTAGAGGGAGAACTACGTTCCTCCAAGGGATCTAAGGATAATCTGTATTTCCCAGGTTGATCTTCTCGAGAAACAAGCTGGTAATCATTATCTGTCTTATCAAAGGGCCTTTTTGCACCACATTGTTCCAAGGGGTACTCTTCTTTTATGAAAGGCAACATTTCCTCGTTTGTTTCTTTGTCTGGCTCAATCGCAGCAAGCAAAGCTTTCTGTTCTTCAATGCTTAAATCATCTGGAGAAATATCTGATTGGTCTTGAACAGCCTCGGCATTACAGATTTCACCAGCAGACAATTTTGCAGGAGTACTGTGTCTTGAAAATAGCTCTGCAATCGAATTCTTCTTTTCAGGTTTCGAGACAACCTGTCAAGATAATCAATATAATGTTTTCAGCACGTTATTTAAAAAATTATTAAAACATCTTTAAGAGAAAAATCTCATGCATGGCGCTTTTTAAATGTGCTAGGCAGATTTAAGGTATCAAGTAAGAATTACCTCTTTAATGCATTCTGGCCCATCAAATTGGATTCTGCCCATTGCAGGAGTCACTGGATACCACACCTGTGTTTAAATTAATTTGTAATTCTTATTGTTCGAGACTAATATGCCACAAGAAAAGCAAAGAATTGGAATCCGCGAATATGACAAATACAGCCAGTTTAGAATTCAAAGGAGAAAAACATACACAAAATGCAAATCTATTTTTCTGTTGTAGAATAGAACTTTCACTAGTTCTAGACAGGATACACAAAATACAATTACTCTTTGGATGTAAGGATAAGTTTAGTTGCTTTCTGAGTGCATCAATATATTATTAAATCTTTGGAGTTGCGAAATGACAATTAACTGTTTGAATGGTTTTATGACTGTTAAATAGGAAAGTAATCAGACATACTTTTATATTATATCAAATACACACGAGGTGTATCACAAAATGTTGATGGTTATAAGAATCCATTTGACCAATAAGGGATTTCCAAAGAAGAGATGAATAGACTTGGCCATAGACCTGAATCGCATACTGTTAGTACAGATGTTTGAGGGTCTACAACTCAATGGCATCTGCATGGATTGTCCCTAATAAGAACAACTTAGTTTAACTTATGAACATAGCTCCCCAGTAACTTTTACTATTATGGTTCATGTTCTACTCTAGCAGATTTTGATGAATACCGATTTCTAAGATTTCCTTCAGTTGAAAATATACCAACCGTTCGATTTGAGATGTGCAAAGTATCATTTCCTTCACTGTTGTGTTTTCTATGTCACACATTTCACTATCATCACCTTTGCATTGCAGCAGTGTACTTTCCACTCAAAATTGTATCTCCTGCTTCATAATCATTTTGTTATGTCCATTGAATTAGAGTTAAGACTTTGCTGCTACCATTATATTTTTTCCATTGTTAACCCTGAAATGAGTCTCAATTTAAATAATGAATATAGACATTTGGCTTGACCAATAAACAATCTGTCAAAAGACTATGAAATAAATACCTAGATGATTATGGTAAGTTAGTTGACAGGATTAGCCACATGAGATCAGAAGGACATCCTTGAAATGTCCATGGCCATTGTCATCATACACTACAAAACAGTGTAACATCTGATTGGCTTAGTCGGTGACACTGGCAAGCCACAGATGGTGTTTCACAAGAATCACAATCTCTACATATAAGCCATGATGCTGTCTGTATCAAGGTCCTATTGATGTTTTATGTTTCATTTGTTTGACTGAGGTATCCTTATAGAAACCATCTAGGACATTCATCATCTGTAGCGGACATCTGAACTATCATAGATTACATATTCGGATATTCTTCATAAGTAATACAAGCACCCAATGCAAACATACCATTTCAGATAATGTATTTAGAAAATTGTATTCTGTATATGTGATTGTGTAGGGGGGAGAATGTGTTGTGTATATATCATGCATTTATTGCACTGCTGCAATATCAGATCTAATGACAATGAGTCATGACATGTACAATACACTATAGGAAACATATACAGCAACAATTTTTATGCAAAATGAAACATTGTATTGGAAAATTCTATGAAAGACATCTGACTGAAAATGAATAAAATTATGAAACCATGGTCAATGTCGTTCCTTTCGGCACCCCACTAGACTTCAGGTTCCAAACATAGAACAATTCTAAAATGAGGGCGTCAATGAATATCAGACTAAAAGTATGATATAATCCATAGTTTCAATGTCATGGCTTGCCCTACAAATGTACAGTTGTCCATAGTTTGGACCTACATCCACAGATAACTTATGGTATAAAGTATTTAATGGGCTCCACCATATCAATAGAACCAGTCTTCCCTTCGTATAATTTTCCTCACATAAAGATTGACATATTGTTCTTTGGGCTTCTGACAGCTTAAGCACATATACCATCTGCATAAAGAATAATCTGTGATTCATTGTTTCTAATTAATTAGTGAAGCTGCAGCTTGAAACTTTTAGAAAAAAGGTTATACAGCATTTCTCTCAATGTCTAGCTCTATCTCTTTCCTTTCTACTGAGACTCTTCCATATATATAGGGAGATTACTGTCACGTCTCATACTTTGATGCTGTTTTGACCATGACTTTGTGGGATTTAATATATGAATTATGATACATGTTAGAGCAATATAATATAATACAATGCTTTGGTGTATGGAAATGTAGGAAAATAATTGTTTTCTTTCAGAATTATGAGTGCATTTTATTCTAAAATGATACAAAATAGGAGTGTTGATTTAATTATTGCTTAAATTTATACTTCTATATTGGTTACTAATACACTTTCGTTTTTGCACGCCTCAGTGCATTTGAGTTGCAGGTGATCGAAGGCCAAGAGTGTGATTGAGGAAAAGAAGGTTAGCTTCCCGACAGGGTAAAAGAGGAGAAGCTCTTGATCACGCACACACCACTTAAAAATCATGTAGTTGCATTAGGCCATGTTTGTTTTCAATGTGATTGTTTAAATGGATTGCATGGTTTGAATAAGTAATTGATATAAAAGAAAAATAAAAAAAATATATGTACCTATAATAACATAGCAAAAATTAAAAATATAGTTTAATTATTCATAAAGGTTGTGAAAAGAGTATGGTTTATTTTATTTAGCTTATCCCATTTATTTTGTGCAATAAAAAGGAAAAATCTGATTTAAAATAGGAAATTAAAAAAATGAAGTGAAAATATTATATTTGCATATAATATGGATGAAATAATTTGTTTTGCATAATATAAAGTGGAGATATCTTTTGTTTGAAAATGGTTATTTTTATTCCAAAAATTGAGAGGAATGAACAGCCCCGAGAAAACTTTGGGCTCTGGAAATTTTTCCTTAAAACCAACAATGCTGTTGGCATGTGGCAATCTCTGGAATTTGCATGTAGAATTTATCTGTCATTTGGAAATACTCTGCATGATCCTCGGAAGGGGCAATAAAGCTTTAAGGAGAAAAGAAAACATTCATTCAGGGGGAATCAGAGTTGGGGAAGTGGGGACAGGAAGGTAATACGAGGCATCTGCACTGGAGAAATTGCCAGGTTATTTTCCATACTTTGCTTTCAATCAGTTTGAAATTGCAATAAGAAATTGAATAAATGAAGTGCATCATTCTATGAAATGATTACAGATTTCTGAGAAATCTTTTCCAATTTTATTTTTGAATCTGGGTAATAGCTTACTTCTCATTGTTGCATTATAGAAAGAATACCCAATCTTTTCTTCCAGATTAGGGCTACATTCTGTTGCAAAAGCTGCAAATTATTAAACTGCTCTCAATTATAATAGGAAACATACATAAACATATATATATATATATATGCACAGGAATCTGTATTCTCGTGCATATATACATATATATATATATATATGCATATGAATTGCAAGAAACACTTTCACCAGAAATAAATTCGAATTTCCTTTGAGATAAATTTGAATGTAGTATAATACTGGGCAAAATGTCTCTTTTTGAGTTATGAAATTGTTTATACACAGGAATAGGGAAGGGATTTTAATCCCTTGTCCTCCCCATGGGAAGGACGCGGCTCTGTGGGGAGGCTCGCGCCCTCCACAGGCCGCGGCCTGTGGAGGGGGCGCGAGCCCCTCACAGCCCGCCCCCTCCCCATGGGAGGGGCAAGGGCTTCCTGCGCCTTATGATGACCAACGCCAGTGTGAAACCCTGTACAATGTTTATAATCTGTGTGCACAGCCAGAGAACTTATGAACAGTTATAAGAAAAAAATCAGTATTTCTCTCTTTAAAATTTACACTCAGCTGTATATGAATAAATATATATATATATATATATACACTCAGTTATATATGTATACATATATATATATATATATCCATACATATATATACCAAATTGCAAGTTCGAACAGGAAAACCATTTCCAGAAAGTGATATGATCTCTGTCAAAAATACACAAATATCTCAGAAATTTTAAACCTGGAACAAGAACAAAAGTATCTCTGAGAAACCATGTAAACTGAAAATCTTCTTGATTACTTTGTCATATACTTACATACAGAAGTACATTCCTGAGTAAAGGAATACAATATAAAATTGAATGCAAGTTTTTCTTTCAAACCTCTGTTATTCTGAACGAATTGCACTGTTTCTGTATATTACTAATATTCAGAAACCTGTATTAAAATTGGGAATTACACTATCAGTCAGCTTGAATTTGGAAAGAATAGAAGTATATACTGAAATCAGTAAACACTGTTTCATACAAAAGAATTAATTAAATTTCTCTAATAGTACACTGATAGTATTATGACATACATGTTCTTCTCTAAAAACAGAGTCTTTTACCAAATCAGAAAAGAATTACTTACAAATGAGTAAATGAAATCTTACTACTGAACTTACAATTTTTCTTTCAAAGGATGTTATGAAATTCTCATTTGAAATTCTTTTAGAATCAATTGAATGCATGAAACATGTAAGAAAATGCACAACTTTCTGCTTTTGTATTTATTCATACTTTACTTTTGGTAACTTCCGGGACAGGATGCCAAAGGTGGACCCACAGAGACAGTAGTATTACCTTTTCTAATCTACCATTTGCTTGTATTATTTATGCTTGGCCAAGCACTTGTACCATTGAAATAGATGGATTTGTTTTAAAAGCCTAGAAACGTATATGTATTTGAGTCTCTGCCACCTCCTGTTGCAAGAAATGTGTTTTTCTCATGTTAGAAATGCATATAGGCACCAGGCATGCATCGAGAGTTCCCTCCTGTTTTACTGTATCAGGTTGCTAGGCTCCTTTATGCAGGGCCGGGGATTCCTTCGAGTTAGGAAGGAACCCGGGGAAGTCATGCACTTCGTGGTTGGGCGGAAAAGGCGCCTGAATCACACTCTTGGCCCCAGCTCGCAAGAAGACCGATGGTGTCACGGCGGTTGGAGGTTCAGAGTTTTATTTGCTATTGATGAACTTGTGTAACATTCCGGAAATGGCTTATATAGCGCCATTGTATGTATATTTATATTTAACATTCATTGTTGAAACTTTGAAATAGAAGTATGGCATGAAAGAATCTAATGTAACATTGATATGTAGAATTAAGTTTTAAGACGTAGCATTGAAAAAGATGTTTTCATTGGAATTATTGATCTCTTTCGAGTATAGATGAATATGTATATATGAAAATTTCATTAATGTACTTTTGCCATGTGCATAATCTTAATAAATTATAATGTTGTTATTTGTATACATGAAATGCATTTTAAATTCTCTTTTATTGAGCTCAATTTGGAAGTTTTTATGTATGATATTAATTACTTGAAAACCCTTTTGAAAAGGAATTGAGCAATTGAAAATGCCCCTTCCTTTAATTTCCCGAGCGCTACAATTACTGACCTAGTTCCTGCTTTAAAACACACAATGTGGTTATCACTACATGCAAGGCACAATCAAAAACTGTCTCATGTATTTAACCAAGTTTATGTTTCTCCATGATCGTCAACATGCTTTGCTGGTCAACCAGTTGACATAGATGCAGGTGCTGCTTTTCTATCCTTATATGCTTGAAGTGTCTTTCAGTGCTTTGCTTCTAGGTGCTATGATCCTCTTTAGGTACTCTAAAATCTAAAGCTTAAGTGCTCCTTTGATCCAGTCATCACTATAAGCTCAACGCCATCAAAAACCCTGCCAAGATCCTATGGCAGTACTTTATTGCCTACCCTAAACAATTCTTCTTGTGCCAAGAAGTTCTAGAAACTTGACAAATAAATCTCCATTGCTATACTCTGCCTACTTAAGTAACCTCAGCAGCTCACTTGGAGAGGTCTTGCATATCTTCAATGTATGTTCTGATTTTTATCTAAGAATGTAATGTCCCCAATTTCCGAATAGTCAACACTAACCTAACTTAATTAATTAAATATTAAATTGTCCTAAAATAATATTTGTGGATGCTTTTTTTTAATTAATTAATTAATTAATTAAATGTTAAGTGACTATTAAATAATAGGCTCAAATATTAAATAAAGTTACTTTACAAAGGAAAAATGTTTAATAAAAGTGGTGAAGTATAAAAGGCAACAAAAAAAGGAATTAATGATCTTGGAGAAATTATCATCCAGAGCATTTTTGGAGAGCACAGCTTTTAGGAGACTCGAGGACAAAAATCCTTGAGCTGGTGGGTTGGATGAAAACCCAATTCATCTTTTTGGGTGGATTCAATTCAGAATTCACAATTGGATTCATTTCAAGATATGCATAGAGTTTCATTGTTTAGTTGAATGATTTAAGGAAATTTGTGAAGTCTTT
Source organism: Sequoia sempervirens (assembly GCA_007258455.2). Classification (NCBI taxonomy): domain Eukaryota; kingdom Viridiplantae; phylum Streptophyta; class Pinopsida; order Cupressales; family Cupressaceae; genus Sequoia; species Sequoia sempervirens. The sequence goes on from VDFB02378094.1 coordinate 53,822, forward strand.
GTAAAAGACAAATTTTTGGGTGTGCAAGGTTTGCACAGGTTGATAATATTAGTAGTGTTCATCCTATTCACAACATCAATACAAAATATATGGTTAGAGATGGAAGAGCACTAAATATCTAATACTGATCTCCTTATTTTCATAGCGAAGGTATTGAAATGATGATAATACCACCACCCATGCAGCCACACAGTTTGAAGGGGATTAATATCATAAAATATATACATGTCAGTTCCAAGAGGCTGCGATTCTAAATTAAGGATGGTCGAGCAGTTGGGATTGACTAAGCAAGCCGCCTGTGTGTAAAGCCGTCCACATATCCCTTAATAACTAAGGACAGCTGCTGCAGAAAAGAAGCAATTTATTATTCATGGAGAATCGAGGACCATAGGATGAGTAACCTATTACAGTCAGCACTTGGTCACTGGATGCAGGGTGGCATGTCTATGTGAAGACAAATTGGGAATAAGATAAACATTATTTAGTTGAAGCTTCTTTAGCTGTCACTGGCAGTAAGTGTTGGAAGTGGCAACTCTCTATAGGAAGTGACGACTTCCAACGTCACTATCCTCCTGTCTGCAGCATGTCCCTTGGAAGACATTGTGAAGAGTAGTGTGAGACTCTCACATGTATTTCAAACAGTCGGTCGAGGTTTGGAGGAGGGCAGATAGATATCAAATGATCATCTCCAGTTTATCAAAGACTCTCGGGCAAAGAATTACTTCAATCATATGAATGTGCCACAAGGGTCTGCTAAAGGTTAGAAATAAACATCCTAAAATATCTGTAATTTCTAAGTACTGCTGCAAATTAAAAAGGTTTGAAATTCAATACAATGTAATGTTGATCTATCACAGTTACAGTGCTATTAAAAATTAGTTGTGGTTTAGTCAAAATTTGTAATGCATTTCATATCAACAAACCATTGCAAACCCAATATACAAACTTGCAAAATAATTACTATCACTATGAGAGGTGTATCAACTGTTTGCCCAAAGCACATGTGCAAGAACACATAATATCAGGGGAAAATTAGTAGAGAATCTTACAAAGAATCTTCAAGCTTATTGCTTAGCTTCTTTTGTGTCTTCTTCTCTTGTTGTAGCAAACAACAATTTTTGGCTTCCTTAAGCAATTGTATAGCGAGTGACAACTATAGCTTCCTAAGAGGGTTTGCTTGATCTTCAACCGGCTTCTTTTATTTTTCAAAGGTGAAGCTTTCTTGCTTTATTATGCAACCTAGAGCCAAAATTCTAAGACATTCATCTTATCTACCCCCAAAGGGATTCCTTAAGTCACACAAAAGCACTCACTCCACTTTCAGCAATGTCTTTCTCAACCTAATTTTCATGTAGTGCAAGTTCTTGTGTGCTAAGTCCTTAAGATGGGGTATTAGCCAAATTCTATATGAGCACTTGCAAGTTATCTAAGTATATCTTATTAACGTATCTGTTGCTGCAGTAAGGAAATGCTCCTATTTCTATCTTATTCGCTATCCCATATAACTGTTCTAATTCTCATTGATATTCTATTTCTTTCTATGTCCTAATATGTTCCATTCTATTGCTTCTTCATCGGTTGTTTATCTCTATTGCTGTACTCAGAAAAATACTCCATATTTCTCATTTATTGTTCCCTCTATGATCTGCTCTTTCATTCAGACTTCTCCTTCATTTTTATTCCTCATTATTTATTTTCCATCTTATTTCGATTCCATCTGTTGGTGCTCTCTCTTCCCAATTCCATTCCATAAGACTCAGATATATATATATATATATATATCCAAGTCTCTTATTTATTCTTTCATTCCCTGATTATCTCTGCTGTTCTGAATGCAGATTTAATCATATTTATTATTATCGGACTTCATTTATTTATTTTCCTAATTGCAGATATCATTCAATGCCTTCTTCCCTTCTCTGAATTCCTTCCCAACTTCATATTTCACAATCATATTTTATACTTCCTTGGGGGGCAGTGATTCATGAATGGATGTGTCTATTAGCAAAGTAAGAAACTCCAAATAAATACATATCTTTTCATTGCTGCCTTAACTACCTAATATAATCGCTGCCCTTTATGAATCGTTTTCTTAATATTTCGACCAATATGAACCGTCACCTCTTTATTGATCAATTGCTGCCTTTTTCAATGTGATCGCTACTTTTCTTGGTCTAAGATTAATCACTGATTGGTATTTTGTCCTTATTATTAATTTGTCCTATTCTCCAGGCCAGCGTCCGTTGTCTTATTCATGGGATCAGTTTAGTTATCAGTCGGTTGCCTCATACGATGTCACTTAATCTGCTGCCCTTAGCATGGGGTCATTATCTTATTCAAACGTCATTGCTGCTATAGTAATATTAAATTGTTAATATATATATATATATATGTATTTTTCTATATTCATATAGTTATTCATTTATTTTATGTTTCAATGTTTTATAGTTTCATATTGCAATTTTGGGGCCATGACATATCACAATCATTGTAATGAGGTAAAAAATCAACAATGTTAGCTATTTTGAAGACTATCCTTCTTGCCTTCAATGAGCCCTTCATTTGTAGGTATATTTCTGAATTTCATCATTATTAGTCACATGCATACCTAAGAAGTCATCTTGGTTTATAACTTTATTGTCATAAATTCTTCATGTGATAACTCCCAAGAAGTTGGGTCAGCATCAAGATGAGAATTATCCATCACCAAATCTTTAGCACAATTAGGTACAAACACATCTGAATCATCATAAACATCTTCACTATGATAAGTGGTCGTACCATTATCATAAGCTGATTTTAGTGACACCACCAAAATTACCCTCAATATGCTCTTCATTAGTGAACTCACCACATGCAATAGCTCTACTAAAATCTTTTGTGAAGACATTGGTCTGAGAACCATCACTGGGTGAATCCGAATTAAGATTCAAGACTGTTGTTTTGTTCTTTTTGCCAAAGTGACCCTCATCATTACCAATTACATGCAAGTCTAAGGGATTGTTTTGGGGATCTACCACACACTCCTCATATGTCAAGGTATCTTCTTCAATCTCACGGTCATCTTGATGTGACATGTGCACCTTGCCTGTGCCTTCATCAAAGCTTGTTGACTGATTTTTATCTTCCATGCGCTTACTTGTGGGCTGCAAACCATAAACAAGCACCTCCTTTTCTATCTCTGGCCCTTCTTCAATAGCAAGTTTCAATTCTTCTTTCATCGTTCCTCTGATGTACTTGACCACACCCAATTTTTCAAGTTTCAGTATCACAACACAATTCAAGGAGTCAAAAGAAACCGTGTTCTTAAACCCATTTGTCATGCCTTGATATTCTTCAAATATTTGGGAAACCTCTTGCTCATACTGCCTCTTGATTTGATTTGCACCTCTACTGAAATCCATTGTGATAACTCTGAATTTTACTGTTCACCCAACAAGCTGACAAGAACTTTGGCTCTGATACCACTATAATATCCCCCTTAGGTTTTTTTTTTTTTAGCACACAACATTTCACAAGTTAACGTTAGCCCAAAAATGATAACAAGCTAAAAGCAACCCTTCACTTTCTAATCACCCAAATCCCAGAGTGGGCAAGGTGAGAGCATACGGTGCATAGAGATTTGTTAGCAATAAACTAAAATGTTGGAAGTATAAATGATATTGGCGGCAAGCCGAACAATACAAAAAATGTAAATGCTTAGGCAGCAAGCCAGCCTCTTCCACTTTTCAGCAGGTAACAAAATAGGAAAGCAACTAGGCGGCAAGCCAGCCTCTTCCACTTTTCAGTGGGAATGAAAAGACAAGTGCGGAAAGGAAAGATTTGATCAGTACTACTGAAAACAGCGTTACAATATTGAGCCTTTTACAATGTATAATGAGATAACTTAGCAATAAGAAGACCCAAGTGTTAGAAAAACATCTCCAAGATAGATACCAAAATAAGCATCAAGAAAATGAGGCAAAATACTAAAAATACCAGGTCTGATATAAAATGGCAGCATTTTGATTTTCTAAACAGAAAGCCTGGAAAACACCATGTAAAGAACTGGACCAATTTTTTCAATTTTTTATTACAATAAGCAATGCAACACACATCTGTTAGGGTTAGCACTTAAACCAAAACGATGCGGAATACAACTCTAACCAAGGATGTACACCAGGATCCCGAGTTGGGCAAGGTGTGAGCATATGGTCAAAGGATCTCAATGCACTGCTGAACTGAGTAACTCTAACCAAGAATGCGCCGAGAGACGGCGAGCATATGGTCAGAGGATCCCTACAAGCTACCAACCGAAAGTAACTCTAACCAAGAATGCGCCGAGAGATGGCGAGCATATGGTCAGAGGATCCATGTAATGCAGTGACGGCTCAGCCGATCAGCAACATGATATTACAATGCAAGTTCAGAATGTAAATAGGCGGCAAGCTAGCCTCTTCCACTTATTCAGCGGGTATTACAATGAGTAAAGTAGAAAATAGATGAGAATGCTGACAGTACTACTGTTCAACTTACAATGAATTGGATTGCCTGCCAAGAACATATGATTAGGAGCTAAATAATGTTGCAACAAATAAGAAGACTCTCCTTTGCTTGATAAGAAAGAGTAGACCAGAAACTAGACTCAAAGGACCAATGTATAGTCTGATTTTTGACAGTCCAGCACTTAAAATGCATAATCAGCAACTCAAAACCTCCACTAAAATGCTTACTACTCTCTCACCCACCCAAATCCCATGAAACAGAATGCAAACTGCCCTTAAGAAGATGGCGCCCAAAACCTGACCTCAAAACCACTCAATACCAGCTTTATTTATTTCTTGCACAAAATCCAATGAGCTCAAATGGTGTGGCCCTTCAAGGAGGGCGATTTGGCTGCAATAAATTCAAAGTTTGATAATAAAATCTGAAAGTTAGCTCAAATGGTCGCCCAACAAAGAGAAGCAAATATAAGCAATACCCAAAATGAAGACATTTTTATTTTTTGATTTATGAGTAAAAACAACATTCAGCTACTTGAAGTCAGCAACAAAAATGCACTAACATACCCAAACTGGACTACAAATGCATAATAACTTCAACAATGCAACTTCTCACTACAAAAACTCACTCAAACACAAACTAACTCTCCACTAGCTACTTTCTTTCAAGCAAGAAGTCGAGCCAAGGCTAGGAGGCATTCATTCCTCGAAGCAATCCTGATACCATTTCGGCAACATAACTTTACTGAAGACATTAGATGAGAAAATGAAGAGAAGAGGTCTCCATATATAGGCTCAGCAAGGAATCTCCAGAAACTTCTAGAAAGGGTGCCCTAATTTTCAAAGTTGAAATAATCCAATTTCCCTCCAAGGATGGCGTCCTTTTTCTTCAAGGCAACATTTGACTTTTATTTAAAAATAATCTCTCCATCAAAGTAGGCGTCCCCCTTCAAGCATGATTTAAAAACCTTTTAAAATGTTAAATTACCTCCTATGAGGCGTCCACCCTTGAAGACCCCTTTTTAAAAACAACCTGAAGTGATGCAACTAGGCCAAGGGGGGGTCAACATTAAAATATAACATTATTTAAATCAACTGAACTTATCTCTCCAAAATGCATCCCAAGGCCACAAATGATCAAACCAACTGAACTGGCTGAAGAAGAGAGCCAACCGCAGTGAAAACCACAGGACTACTGCCAGAAATAGAATTTACTAAAAATAGTAAATTCCTGAAGGTGCTCGGATCACACTGCAAGTCATACCACTGTGAAGCTCTCTGAAAACCCAGAAAGAATCCGCACTTCAATCTCCAAACTTCGAGCAACAACAACCTCCAAAACGGGAAACCCTAATTTTACCCACCGAGTAGCCTACGGATCTCCAGAATAGGCCAACGGTCAACAGAAATGATCATGCTCGAGAAGGGGACATTACACACCAAAATGCTCGTATCTCCCTCAAAACCCCTCCGAATGAACTCAAACTGAAGGAAAATGGTGAGTAGAGGCTAGGTGTCCAAGTTCAAGTAGCTAAACTCCTCTGAATAGCTCTGTTTTTTTTCTACACGCTTCCCAATGCACCCAAAACAAGGAGTTAGGGCACCCTGCGGAGGGCGACCAGCAGCAAAAATCAGGTTCTTCTACTAAAAATCTGAGATTCTAGGCAAGGGGGCACCCAAAAGCAAGGATCCAAACAAACCAACACCCACAAAATTTCGCCAAGTCTCTGGAACAGTACGAGCATGAACGTGGGTCTACAGTAGCATGAAAATAACAGTCTAAAAACTCCAAATAGCAAAGAGCATACCAAAATATTCCTAGAAAACATCAAAGCCACACCAAACTAAAATCACCAATGTAGCCATCACCATTGAAGCTCAATCTGCAACCTGTGAGTGAAGAAGCAATTAGTGATCAACTAGGAGTTGTCTTTCAAACTCGAAACTGATGAAGAAACTAGGAAGCATCTCAACCTCAAAGCAAGAGTCTAAATAAAATTCAGCAACACTTCGTTATGAAAAGATAATGGATACCAAATGAAGAGGCAAAGCACTATATTTATAGATTTCCAACCCCAGGAATTCAAACTTCTTTTCCCTCCAAAAAGGGATGCCCAAATAAGAGGAATAAAATAATACATATTAAACTCATTGCTTGAGAATTGTGGCGTCCACATTACCTTAGGATAAAATATAACTTGAAGCATTTCAATCTCCAATTTAGGCGTCCAAAATGAGGTCCACCTTTTAAACACAACTTTAAGTCATAACGCCTAGACATGGGGTCCAAAAGCAATATTGAAATATAATGTGACTTAAGTTATAAAACTTTCATTTTTCGAGCTCCAAGAATGCTGGAAAAACCACTGTCAAAATAGAATTGCCTCACTGCCAAAAATAGCACTTACTAAAAATAGTGACTCCAAACTCCATTCGAGCACAAATCGGGCAACTATCATAACTTACTAAAAATAGTAAGTCCAAAAATATCCTCTAATTGAAATGCATGTAACACCCCTCTGAAGCCCTCTGAAAACCTAGAAAGACCCAGACAAACTTCTACATGCAACCCCTGAAAACTCAAAAGGAAACTTTCTAGAAAATAGGAAACCCTAATTCTGCCTCCGACTAGCCTACGGGCCTCCGAAATAGACTAATGGTCACTGAAAAGCGTAGAGCTAAAAAATGGGGACATGACATTTCCTTTTCATCTATGATTTGTTTTTCATAAACTTTACCGATATGCTTTTCTATAGTGTCAAGCTTTAGCTGCAACTTCTAATCTTTTTTATATTTCCAACTACAAATCTTACACTTGCATTCTGTTGGAGGTTCATCTTTGTTGGCATTCTCCACTAGTTCAATGAATGGGTACTTTGACACCCAATCAATCTGAAAATTCATTTTTGTTGGCGTAACAACTAGCACCTCTGGAGTAAGAGTTGGTACAGACAGCTATGCACACTACGCAATGAGTGCTCTTCAAATTAGGAGGGAAATCTCCCTCGTTGTGCTTGACAAAAGTACTTGCAAATGGAAATAAACTAAACTAAATCCTATTTTTTTGCTTCAGCTGTAGAGGTACAAGGATTTCTCGAAAACTATATACGTTGCAGCTAAGTTTTTCTGGTTTTGCAGATCTACTAACTACAACTAAACTTAATAACTTAAATTCTATCCAGTTCCCTCAAGAAAACAGAGCATGAGGAAACGGAGCAAGGTTTTGACTATCAGACGATAAACGGATTCAGATTCTCTACTTGAAGGCAAGGTGGCGCAACTATTATCTCAATCTGAACAAGTTTATTAGGCACAAAACAGATTTAAGAATTTACCATGATAATCTTATGAAACACTATGTGGCATAACACTTGATCATAATAGTAAAGACTCACAAAACAGATTTATCATCACAATCTCATGAAACCCTATGTGGCATAACACTTGATCATAACGGTAAAGGTTCACAAAACAGATTTATCATCACAATCGCATGAAACCCTCTTGGCATAACAATTGATCATAATGGTAAAGATGCACAAAACAGATTTATCTAAACTATGGAAAGAATTCACCATTACAATTGCATGAAACCCATGTGGCATAACAATTAATCGTAATAGTGAAGACACATGAACAAATACTAAAGAAACAATATTGAGGGCAAGGTGAGGCGCAGCATATATTTCTCTCTCAAACAAAAAGTTATTTAAATGAGCAAAAGCTCTTATTTATATACATCAAGGTGTGAGAACCCTAAAATCACCTTGAGTCATCTCTAGATCTTGCAATGCATGCAAGATTAGCTACCAAACCTAATGAAGTAAACTATCGATCATTTGAAAGCTACCATCGATTAACAAAACATCTAATCTAAAAATGGACAATTACATGCCGTCCTTAATGAAAGCAGTTAACTGGAAGACTACCATCGAGTTAATAAAACCCTAAATAAACTCCAAGTGTGTAAAGCTAATCTCAGAATAGATATGCATGAGATGACAACGAGTTAACTTGAAAGATAACGCCAAGTTAACTCCTGTGTGTAATGTCTATCTTGAGAGGTGGGAACTGAAGTCTACTGGTCGTGATCTCAAGAAACCAATCCCTCAATGAGATTGTTAACTGCATCACTATCTGGAGCTATGAGACTCTGTCGAAGAATGCTATGTCGATGCAGCATATCCTCACCAGCTGTGATCTGGGACTGAAGTTCGCCCCTACTCCTTGTTGCCTCATCGAACAATGCTGACATAACTATAAGCTGAGTAACCTTACAGCCAATAGTCTCCCCAATGAAAATGGTATGAATGAGTTCCTGAAGCTCTGACTGAACGTCGGTAAGCTCAACATAGGCACCACCCTCGATCTGATATCGACACGGTAAGCGAGATACTAGAGTCCTCACAAACCGGAGTGCACTAGTGACGTGCTCTCTACTCTCAGCCAACTCTAATGCTAAAGTCTCTTCTATCTTTGCCCTGAAAACCAATTGCGTTTTCCAAGAGTAGATAGCTTCTTTGTCCTCTGCATCTGTGACTGCATCATATGCCACACTCAGGTGGGCAATCATAATCTCATCCCAGGGTTTGTTAATAGCCATATCCCGTTCCTCATCTTGAAGACGAAGACGGAGCTCTCGTGCATTGTACCGCAACTGATATAACTCTATAAGCATAGCACGGCCTCTAGCAACGAACTCCTCCTCCCACTCATCCAAACGCTTGCCATATGCAACTAAATGATTAAGTTGACTTTGCTCTGCTGAGGCTCAAGCATTGGCGGGAGTGTATTAATGGCATCGGGTCTATGTACAAGGCTAGAAATATACTGGCGAAGCTGTCTGATTTCAGCCTTGAGGGCTGCCTTATCCTCTCCGTCCTTTAGTATTCTATCCCTGGCACTGTCTGTAGCAACTTGTAGGAGATCAACCTGAGTCTAGCGTGTGCTACGACCAAGGTTAACTGTGATAACCTCAAAATCCTGAGATTCCAATTCAGCCAAGTTCTTTCCCTGTGGAGGTACAGCAGTCTCGATGACGATCTCCATGTCAGTGTTTCTCTCCACGTGGACCATATTCTTGACCCTCTTGTCTGGCGCATCCTGGTAAATCTCATCAAAATCGGAATGATTGAGGACATAGGATGGCTGCCTCCTCTTCCTTCCTAGCTGAGCTTCGATCCAAGATTGGTCTCGGCTAATGCTACTAGAAGGGTCGGTACTAGCAACAGGAGGTTGCGACGAGAGTGAACGTGTAGAAGACTCACTGCGAGGTGGAGAATCTAAATCCAATTCAATAAGAATTGGGGTTGGTGACGGCTTTGAAACTGGTGTAGGAACTTGAGGTTGAACCTCAAGTACTGGCGGGCTCTGAACTGGTCTCTGAACTGATTTTGCGACCAGCTGTCTATCAGGCTCCGTGTGTGTAATAGTGGCAAGCGCCTTGCCCTTTGAATTATTTGGCGCTTGTACTTTCTTGGGAGGATTACTCCTCTTCTTTTGTTTAGGTTTTGACGAAGAAGGTAGCGAAGGATTCACCACTACTGGCGGCTCTGCTCTAGGAACACTTACCCTCCTTGTCTTCTTGTTGTCGAGGTAAAGTATACTGTTTTGGATAACTCTACTTGACCTCTCTTTGACCGTTGCGTATTCCTTGGTGTACCAATCAACTGCTGGCAACGGTTGTGTATCAACCTGCTCTCTGAAAAACTGAGGAAGAACCTCTCCCTCATCATCTGATAAACCTCCCATCTTCGACAAGCAATCATGTGAGAGAGAAAGCAGCCGTAACTCGTCTAACGAACCTCCCGAAATCATCTGTAATTTGCTGATAATCCTCATAGAACTCTTGATATATACCCTCGACAAAATGTTGTGTAATGACTTGAAAGATCATAGGCATGTGCTTCAACAAGATACTTAAGATGATATTTCTCAAGCTCTTGCCCTGCAATCTTGGCATCAATTGCCGACTTGCACCAATACATTCCAAACTGAAAAGGAAAGTTAAGAGATGGTCTGTGCCTGCGGCGTAGAAGACGATGAACATCATGCATACATCTTGGGAACTCGACATCTTGTCCAGAAGGATAACATTGAGCATAGCTGGATTTCTACGTGAATCCATTATACTCGGATATGGGTGTATGTCGGTGAATAAATAATCACAGCATCCATCCATCGCTACTCTAGCAACTGCTGAGATACGAATGTGCAACTCCCGATCCAAATTTCTCACTATATAAGTCAGGAAAGCCTCGTGAACACGCTTGAAGTGACGTTCAGCCTTAGTGAACTCAAGTTGATCATAATACTGATAGACTTTCTGAACACTGAGAATGCCCACGGTGTTTAGTCCTCGGAACTGACCCTGATAAGCGATCAAGTACACGAGATATGAACACATATGAAACTCATGAGCAACCATGAAACCGGTGATTTTCCTGTGGAGAATATCGCTGATGAAGGATGCCCAGTCATAATGCTCCTGCCCAGAAATGATGCGACCAATAATGTAATACATCCAAGGCTGGAAAATATTTGCATGTGCTTGACCTGAGACACGATTCAAGAGTGTGATTAGAATCGCGTACTCATCCTTGTACTCACCACGACCCACATTGTTTGGCAATCTGTTCTTCGCTTGTTTTAACCATCTTTGCCATCTTCGACATTTGTCACATCGACATCAAATGCACTGCTGCTCCATAAATAACTAGGTACATTACCGGTGTTGAGAATGCCAAAACTCCTTTCGATGTCAAGGAAGCTTGAAATTGCAAATGACTGGTCAGTCAATGACACTATCTCACGGTAGTAGATTGTAATGCTTAATACAAGACATCACAATTCAACACGTTGAGCGGAGATAGTATGGGCGACCTCTAGTAATAAAGCTGCTCAACCATTTTGAGATGATTGAACTTGATCTGACCAGATCTAGAGCGCCTCTGGCAACACATGATTTGTCTCAATAACTTCGAGAAAATCACAGGTAAGGACTATTTGATCACCTTATTCAAAGTGAGTGAAGCCCGCATTTTGAAAGCCGCTGATGGCGTGAACTTGACTATGTTAAGCAAGATTTCTGGAAGCTAAAAATAGCCTGCGAGAGTTAAAAATAGCCTTTCGAAGAATTATTTTCAGCGAAAAATCTGAGATATGGGTTTTGTCCAAAAAAGGATTCTAAGACAACCCAGAATGTCAGATATGCGAAAATATGACTTCTACTCGATTATGCAAAGACTTTTCACTTGAGAAAATTAGTAACTCAAGAACGAATGTTCTGAAGTTAAAAATTCGTGAAAAATCAAACACACAATTTCAACTCGAGGAAATTATATGAGAATGATCCAGATACTGAGACTTGTCAATTTCGCCAATTTCAGGAACATGCAAAATAGAATTTGAGAGAAATCTGAGACTGAAGGATGAAAAAGACGTTTTTATGATGCTTCTTCTGTGAAAATTGCCTTAGATTTCTTCAATTTGCTGACAATTGTGAACTTTGATCTGCAAAAAGATTTGTTAGATAAAATCGCCTTGGGAAATTGATGAAGAATTCGCCTTTGATCTAGAAGAATTCGCCTTTATTTAAAAACCACGAATTTATCCTCTTGAAATTTGCGCCTTTGTTCTGAAGAAATTCGAATTTGCCTTTGAGAAAATACAAATTTATCTTGAAATTTGAGAGTTCGCCTTTTGACCTCTGAAGGATTGCGAATTGATATTGAATGAATACGCCTTTGAGAATTTCACTTTTAATTATTGAGGAATTTGCGAATTTGCTTGAAACTATGAATTTCCCTTAAAGATGCGCGCCTTTACTTCTTGAAGAAATACGAATTGCTTTGAAGTTTGCTTTGAAATTTGATAAAATTCGATTTCCTTTGAAGATATGAATTTACTTTGAAAAATACGAATTTCTCTCAAGATTGAATTTTCTCTTGAGAAATACGAATTTCTTTTGAAAGCTCTGTGAATAATAAATGATGGTGCCATACTTTAAATAAGAAGAAATTCGCACCAATTGGTAACTGCAAGAATTCAAAACCCTGACAAGAATAGAAGACCTCTGATTGGTTGCCTTTCAGTTGAACTGCCACTGACTGGAAGTTTGGATTTAAATAAATAATAAAATATTTATTATCATGCAATTAGCAAAGGCGCCAAAAATAGAAAATCGCCATTTTTAATGCTAAAATAGCAAAATAAATATTAAATATTTTGAACTTCAGTTGACAATTCGGATGAAGCTTTAGGATTCACCGTCGGGCTTCATCGATTCCGAAAAGTCATCTCTTGAGCTCATAGGCGTCCATTTGCTCAAGATATTTCACTTTTTATTAACTTCCTATTTTATAGCTAACAGCAAAGTCACGACTGGCCAACTTCAACACTGATTTCCGGGTGACTGAGAGATGCTGAGACTGAACTGAGATATTCATCGGATAGCCTACTGAACAAGGAAGAAATGTCTGCTGGGAGACACTACTGCAAAATCCATCATTTAACCCCTGAAAAATTAGGCGCCCCTGATTAAATTGCTTTTACGAGTTCCAGACTTAGCCATTTTCCTAAACTGCCATCTGACACTTCAAACGACTGCTGACGGCGAACGGTGAACCCTGCTGACAGGAAACGAAGCTCACTGCGTGCCTGGAGATATTCTACATCCAACGGATATATGCATGACATCTGAAAGCTATGTTAAGGGCCTCAAAAGTAAAAGTGCCCCTGGTTCTCAGTTGCACTAATGTCATTTTGACGAAAATTGAACTTTCATCCAAGTACCCTACTTTGACCTTTGATATCTGGAGCTAGGATGACCCGATTCAAGCACATTTGTTTTAACGGACAGCCAGAAGGGCCCACAAGAGAAGTCATTAGAGGTGACGAAGCAAGAAAACTGCTTCTAAGACCTCAAAAACGCCAGTGCATATTTTATTTAAAATAACCGCTCCAGACTTAGCCATTTTCCGGATGTCTTCACTCTTCAGCATTTCGCCAAAGACCTCGCATGTACGAGCGTTTGCCAAATCCCGAAGGCTGACAGCTAGGCTCGTTGAATAGATAAAATGATTATGCTCAAAAGCCGTGAAGACTTCGAACGCGAACGACCTCACCTAACAGGCCTAAAGGCTAGGTGCCTCTGGACTGTAGAAATACACTGAAAATCTTTTGTTGGTCCGCCCGTGAAATTATGTGCTTGGTAGAACCTCCGCCACGATCACCTGAGACGTCGAATCGACAAGCTGGATGATGCACTGTGAAGCTGGGCTAGAGTAGTACTGATGTCAAGAAGACTTCGTATGCAAATATTGGCACTTGAAGGGTCCTTTAAACCAGCGCCCCTGATCTATACTTGCACTGGAAACACAACGAAGATGCTCTGGAACGTGAAATCTCATTATAAGCCCATCTTCAGACGACTGCTGCCGGAACTCTGAGACTCGGATGACTGCATTTGATATCTCGCCGGATAAGCAGACTAGTCGTGAACAGATTGACTGCATGAGCCATCAGAAATACCAGAATTTTCCCTCTCTTTAAGATGGGCGCCCTCAGGCTAGAGTTGCGCTTTTGCCTAAAAAAGACAAAATTCTCATATCTGGAACTTTGGGGATTTTAACTTCTGTCGCTATTTGCTGGAGTTGTGGGTCTCGGAAAGCTTCGCTGGATGGTTCATCGGATAGCCAGACCAATTTTGAAGAGATTGACTGGATGCTTGAACACTTTCAACAAGATCTTAACCTTCAAA
>VDFB02378095.1:0-20644 GCA_007258455.2 Sequoia sempervirens
GGTGAATACACAATCAAACAAAAGAAAGATGAGAAACAAGAACAACCAACCATCATGTCAACGCAAAATTTAGACAACCTTTCGAAAGTATTCACCTCAACCGCTTTAGAAAATGCCACAAACTACACAACAACCTTTGACAAACACAATAACGAACAACCACCCGATTCCAAATCCATGAAAAATATTTATGGAAAAGGATATGAGCTCATGAAACAACTTGGATATAGTGGAAAAGGATTTGATGCTAATGAACAAGGTATTCACAGCCCTATTGACCCTAACACACAACAAATGACTCATGGTCTTAGTTATTGTCCTTTGTCCAAACCTTCACTCAACATCGACAATCTCACACAACACACTACTAAAATCATCTTTAACAACTAGAGGTCTTACAAATCATTCTTTACAAAATATGACACAAACAACTACACCTTTGCTTAATGTCAATATCATCTCACAAAGTGCTCATGATTTGAATTTGTTAGATTTTATACCCTCCTATAATGGAGAGAATAAAATCTCACAATCTAGAGAAACTTGTGTTAGTATGACATCCAATACTAAGCAAGATGTATCTTTGAAAAAAATCACAAGACCACTTTCTCCTCTTGATCAAGCAGGTATCTTGTCGAGACTCCTCCAAGATCACTGGATCACCCTCCCTCCCATAAATCAAAAGAAATGTTATTACAAGACTTCATTTTGTGCATATCATAGAGTTCATGGTCATTCCACCAATGAATATAAGGCTTTGAGTCATATAATCCAAAATCTTAAGGATTTTGGTATGCTTCCCTCTGTGGGGGTACCTAATTCCTCTAATTGATATTGATTGTCACTATAGCATACATTTCATCAATCATTTCAGCTCACCTTTGTCCTACACTAAGTGGGGGAAAGGGGTTTAGTAGTCATGTCCTCGTATGTCACTTGTGGTTTCCTCCTTTAGCTAGTCATTAAAATTTCATGAATACATAAGAGCAAGCTTGGGCTGTGGATGGCATACCTTAAGTTGGCTTGCATATGACATACTTCCATTTTTCATGATGTAGCTTATCAGAAACATATGACTTGGGATAGGGCTTTCCGAGTAAACTCTCATGTCCTCTTCTAATTTAGAGCAATTGCTCACAGTATTGGTGTTCGCAACCACTTTAAAGTGGGGGCATACATTACCACTCACATTTCATTGTGTGATTTATTTCTTCTTGCGATGTGTCCTTTTCTTGGTGGAGTCATTGGGCTCGATTCCCTCCAAAAGCGTGATACTTTTTTTGAATTATCCTCTCTTGGAGACATTAAGCACAATGTCCCCTAAAATGATACCTTGCATGAACTAAGAAAAATACCTTTGAACATTCCTTACACTACCTTGCATTAACAATGTCTATGAGTGTCAAGCATACAAAGTTTTGCTTAACCCATAGAGCTCGAAGATCATTTTTCTTTGTGGTGCCTTATTAAATTTATCAAGAGGTATAACTTTGGTATGGTTGAACAGGAAACCCATTCCAAGGCACGACTTTCCCCATAGCCACCTATGTGTTTGTGAGTGCATACCAACTAGCATATGTTTCTCACCTTTTGGGATTTCTCACCCGATGGACAACCAAGAGTTTTGTTGCCCTAGAGTGAGTATGCATCTCCTTGAACAAACAAGCCTAGATCTAATCCATATCTAGCTAGACAAACGATTGAAGCTTGATCCACCTTCTCATTTTCATCTTCTTTCTTGTCATTGCACGATTTTTTATTTTAATGGCTTGACTTAGGATCTTCGATCTTGGGGGCTTGGCCACCTCCTTTGATCTTTGTCATTCTTTTTCATTTGCATCTATACACTCGAATCTCTCTTGAATTTGAAGCAAGTTCATCCTCTCACTAGAGTGGGGGCTAAATGCATCATAAAAAAAGGGACCTCTTGCTTGACATGGGAATAATTTATGATAAATTGGACTTAATGAGGCCTTGATTTAGGTGTTGTGAGGAATTTTATGCATCCACACTAGGTCTTGGACCCTTAAAAATTGAATAACATGCTTTTATTGATGTCTTGTAAAGGTGTTGTAAAGTGTTGTAAGATACTTTCACACTTTTCTAGACTTAATTAACCTATTTACACCTTAATTCAACATTATAAAATTTATTTAATTACATCTTCACATCAATCTAGAAGGTTTTTGAATTAAACTTAATGATAAACTAGTGTTGTAATGTGTCTCACACATTCACATTGGTTCTTGTGCTTTCCTAGGCTATGTGGACCTCATTTTAGTGTTGTAAAGTGTATATAATCACACTTTCACATTGAAATCTATGTATTGAGCCCTATTTGACCTTTGCATCATCATTAATAGGCCCCTGACAATACATATTGTGCATCCCAAGGCGGTGATCAAATAAGCGGCAAGTTGAAATTTAAACCTTATTTTCTTCTCTCTAACTATGCTTCATCTCAAAATGGCCCCTGGATATTCTTTATGCAGTAGTCATTTCTCAGATGAACCCATTCACCATGGATGGCAGATGAGTCTATTTAAGCTCAATTTGTTGAAGTGATAAAGAGTAAATTAGTTATTTTTGTATCGAGTCTGTGATAGGGGTATTAACAAAGTAAAATAATTAGAAATTCTACAATCTCAGTGTTTCAACCCCCTCATTTCATCTCTATCTCTTATCTCTCATTTCATTCCGCAATCCATCTAGATCAAAATAAACAAGGGTTTTATCATTTCAAAACGTGAGATACTAATTTTTGATTGAAATGCTTGTGTTTTATTTTCTTTCGAATGGACTATTATAGCAAAATAATAACTCGTGTGCATATTTTTCATTTCATTCTTTCATTAACTTTGGTTTAATTACTAAAAGGGACCGACCTGAGCAAACTACCCTAACATTCAATATTTCTTCTTCTCTTCTTGTGTGTTTGCAGATTTAGGACTCTTGGAAGCTTGGAAATCATTGAAGATCAAGTTGCAAGGTTTCTCAAGTCTTTTCTTCATTCAAAAAGTCAAAATATCAACAAAATCTCACTTTCAGACCTGTAAATCAAAGTTTTAGAAGCAAACGCCTGTAGAGAATCAAAGTGCAGACTAAGAGCTCTGGATTCCACTTTTGAACTTTCAAAAATTCAAAAGTGGACTCATTCTCCATGAGTGGTGAATGATTCCCACTTCCTGTTCAATTTTGATTTTTATGCATTTTTAGATACTCTTTTGTCTGAAACGGGTTTTGGCTCAGTTTTGTAGAATTGGGACTGATTCGCCCAAAATGGCGAATGAGTCCCACCAGGCCTAAAAAATAGCATCAACAACATTTAAAATGTACTTTCCAACCTTCATCAAGACTCTAGGTGCACACTTTTAGTTTCATCAAGTTTTGTTTAGTTTTGCATTCATTTCTAGGTGATTTTGCATTACATAATGTGTTTTCAAACAAGTTGCATTTCAATAGTTTTGCATACTTAATCAATCAATTGCATCATCTAGTTGCATTTAGATCATTGCATCTAGTCTTAACTTCATCATACATATCTTAATTTGAGTGAACCACCTAGATTTTGGGTGTGGGATCTATCTCTTTTCATTAGATGAAAGACCATAATTGAGCAAAAGAGACCTCGCATTCCTAGCCCCAAAAATCTACGATTCAGACTAGTTTTTTCTTGATAGAGGGAATATTTCATTAGTCTAGAGCATATTTTTCTGACACCATTTTCTAATTACATCATTCCATCAGCTGACATCAACGATCATATAGACAAGTCTCCTAGCCTCCATTTGTCCTAAAGGAGAGCTATTTTTTTAATTTTTGGCATATTTTGGGAATACGGTGTTGAAATCGGGAAAACAAGAAATCGTTAGAAAGCTGGTTCCAAGTACTTTCTAGTGGTGCAAGTCTCATTATCAATTTTTTCTATTGGTTCTTGTTATTCTTAGGCAAAGTCAAATCTTCATTTTGTGCTTTTGATCTCAACATTTTTCCTGTATCTCTAATTTTTGTGATTCAAGCAACATCAAAAAGGAATTTTAGAGCTCTTCAGATCTATCCATTTGCTTTTCTAGAATCTACCCTAGGAACATTTTATTTAGTATTTCGTGTTTTCACATTATGCTTAATTACTTGGACTCTTGGCACCTGGAAAGGATCTGTTTGCATAGGATGACATCATTTGATTTGCTTTATTAGTACTGAGGTTATTAGTCTTCGATTTTTTCATTTGAGTATCATGGGGTTTTTTGTTCATCCTTTTGTAATCAACTTAGACAAGGATAACTATGAGTCTTCGTGAAAGTAGTAAACCTTGTTTTGATCCACCCATTTATAATGAAAGTTTAAAACTTGAAGAATTGATTGATTGACTATAAAAAATGGATAAGTACTTTGATTTTAAATCAATGGAAGATATCAAAAGGGTAAAATTTGTTGGTACAATGTTGAAAGGACTTGCGTCCTTTTGATAGGTTCACGTGCAAACTAAAAGATAGGGAAAGGAAAAGGGAAAATAAAATCCTAGGAGAGAATGATGACAAAGTTGAAATAAAAATTCCTTCAATAAAATACCAAGTTAGTTTGTTTGATAAATTGAAAAATTGAAGTAGAGGGAGAAAAGTGTACAAGATTACACCAAAGAATTTTATAAGTTGAATATATGAGTAGACATGTTGATGATGATGCAAAAAAAAGGTTATATCAATGGTTTGAATTATTTCATCCAGGACAAAATGAGTATGATGATAATATTGAGCATAGAAGAGACCTACCAATATGCTTTGAAGGCAAAAGAGAAAATGACTAGACAAAAACATAAAAGACAAGGAAGAAATTCACATGAAACATTATAATTCAGTAGTGGTAGAAATTACCAGAATAAACAAGAAGAAATTGATACCTTGTAAACTAACCTCCAAGAAAATAGAGGAAGAAAAGATAATTTTCAAAGATGGAAATTTTGGAAGAGGAAGAGGATTTAGTGGCACTTGTTTTCAATGTGGAGAAAATAGGCATAGGGAATTTTAAAGTCCTCAAATACAGTAGGTAGTGTGAAAGGAAATGAATAGAGAATAAATACTACACATAGATAAAATGAAAGTGTGGCTTCATAGAAGTATGGATAAGGTCCTGAGGATGGAGAATCCTTGTTGTTGAGAAGGATTTTTTTGAATCCAAAGAAGGAGAAACTTGAACCAAATTAGAGGGGGAACTTGTTTCGAAGCAAGTGCAAGTTGTATAACTCCATTTATGTTTAAAATATTGATGTAAAAGGGGCATGCATTCAACTCAATGGACCAACAAATCCTTTATCAAATAACTTACTAACTAAAGTGTGTTACATTTAATTATGTTAAACTAGGAAATTGTATTCTTCTTGGATGGTACCCACATTGTATGTACAGTTAAGGATTTATGAGTTGTCATAGAGGTTGTGCATAGAAAACTTGATTGAAAGTAAAGCCTATATTATAAACCTTGATTATTAACAATTGCTATAGGTCAGTAATCTTGTTGGGGCAACAACCAAACATTTTTCAACTATGTACCTTAGAATTTTACCCCATTCTAATGTGCAAAATAACTAAAAATGCAAGTGGAAAAATACTAAGAACACTTCAAAGATTAGCCTAAAGAGTGATAAAACAAGGAAAATAGATGAGATAAAAATGCAAATCGATTATACCTTCCTTGTTGTTGAAGACTCCTTGGTTGGCCCTTGATTTAGATGAATTTGTATGCTCCTTAGATGGCTTTTGATGTTACTAGATGCAAGATTGATAATGCAAAATGACTAAATGGATGGCTAAATGATAGTGGATGCTTGAGAATGCAAATTGACAGCATAAGGTTGCTCAAATGAAAAAGTGTTGAAAATGCCCTTAAGGAGGGGGTATTTATAGAAGAATTTGAATTCTCTAGAGAATTCAACGGTTGAGATTCATCCAACAAGGTCAAGATGAAGGGCTATGGTGGGTTGAGAACTCACAAGCCCTCACATCTTGACATGTGTGAATGGAAGTGGCTAAGAGGAGATGAGGTACGTGAGGTGCCAAAGGTACATGAGGTGGAGGAAGGACAAGTACCTTCGTACATTGGGAGATGGGAAGAATCTTGGGTGAATGTGAATTTTAAATTCACAATGATTGGAAGAATCTAGTGGATAAGACAATGTTCCCAAAAGGTGGGAGTTTGTCACATGTGACTTGATGTGACAAGTCAAAGATTCTAGAAGATGCATGGGAAAAGGGGATTCTTGGAGAAATAAAAAGGAATTAAAAATTCCTTGGGGGATGGAGAGAGTTGACCAAGGTGCTGATTAAGATTAATTAATCAGTAATTAGAAGATAAATGAAGATTAGAAGACAACTTGCAAAAGTTGGAGGATGTGACACATCCTAATCAAGGATTAGGCATGTGCACATCCCTAATGAAGAGATTAGGAGATGGATTAGGATTAGATGAAAATGACATGTGAGGAATTAAATAAATGTATTATTTATTTAATTTATTTGATGAAAGGAGGATTAAAGAGAATAAAGTATTTAATTATTTAAATACCTTAGGGATTTGGCAGAATTAAGGATATTAATTAAATAATAGTAATATTACTTAATTAACTTAGATAAGAGAATGTTTAGATGAAAAGTGGTAAATTTGGATAAATTACGTGTCCAAATTTGGATGTCTACATCAACTATGTTGTATTTATTTATTGATGCAATTATGCAAAATAATTGTTTCTAATTAAATGATTACTAATAACAATTTAAATCAAATTAATGAACACAACTATTGACAATCTATTTTAACAAGTCATCAACAAAAATCTAAACTATAAATAGCACTGCAACTACCTCAAGTGGACCTTGCTTGGGTGATTGCAATCTCACATAATCTAATCAAATCTCAACTCAAGAATCCATCTGTTTAACTGAGTATATATTCTTTATTGTATTATGGAATTATAACTTGAAGTTGATAACAAGCGTATTGATATTAAGTTCTACTAGATCTTTGACTTGTACAAGATCTACCATATATGCATGACCTGAATAGTCTAATTAAGATGGACTCTAAATAACTTAACAACATATGTCAACTCATCCACAAACATAGGGAGAGGACTTATTCCTATCCTAATCAAAACATAAATAAGAAGCACATAATGCAAAGGTGTACGAGTATCATAGTCCTATTATAACTCTTCATTATAAAGGAAATGGTTATAAATGAAAATATGCAGAACAAAGCATGATCCATAATTATGAACCACGATCTATTGTTGTCATAAATTTCTTCTTATCTTCATTGATACCTTCAAATTGTTGGTGATGGAATCAATGCTAAAGAGAATAAGTTATGACTAAACCACTCCCATAGTACTTAATTACTTCTTCCTTCAAGTTTGGGCTGTTGTAGACATACACTCCCTTGGTTGTGGGTTGACAGACAACCTTTGCTAGGGGTGACTAATCATTCATTGCACATAAGTTAGTTTCTCTCAACAATATCTCCACATCATAAACTATCATAACTAACAAAAAAACACTCATATTTTATAAACATCCATTAATGCACACAATCATTCAACAATATCCCATATACCATTCTCAATGTTTCAATACTTAAGATAAATATGAAAGTATGAATAATTTCTTGGAAATGTTTAGAAATGTCATGAGAAATATCAAACTTAAAATAGGAAAATGAGGACAATTTCCAAGCCCATCACAAGTCAAGTGATAAATGTTACAAAGTGATAGTGGACAATGGTAGCACAAACAATATTGCATCTCGAGAAATGGTGAAGTTGAAATTGAAAAGGATAAAACATCCCAAACCTTATAGGTTTTTTTGGTTGTAAAAAGAGCACCAATTGTTGGTAAGTGAATGAAGTCTTGTGAAAATTCAAATTGGAAATTATAAAGATAAAAATTTATGTGATATAATTTGCATGGATGCTTGCCATATTATTTTGGGTAGACCCTGACAGTTTGATAGGCAAGTTTTACATGATGGAAGGGACCTAATACATTTAAAATAAAGAAGGATAGACAAGAGTTCATTTTGAATCCAATGAAGGAGGGGGAGGAAGATGAAGCTGATAATAGTTCCTAAATTTTTTTCATATTAAGAAAGAATTTTTTGAAAGATTTGAAGAAAGGAGGATAATTTTGTTCTTTTATTCTCAAATCTACAACAGTTGTGAAAACATAGAAGAAAGAACAGATGCCAATAGAAAAATCAATAAATTTTGAAAAGAATTTAGAAATAATAATGGAGTTACCTAATGGTTCATCGCATGTACGAGAGATAATTCATTGTTGGATTTGATACCTAGTGTAAGTTTTCCAAACAAGGCACCATACACAATGTTGCTTATGGAAAATAAGGAGAATAACTCTACCTCACCTCATTATCTTGCAAGAAGAATTATCTCTCAAATACACACTAGTACCATAATGCTCTCATAAGTTGAGAACCACTCCCTATTGGGAGTCATATGGTAAGAGGCTTTCAAGTCAAAGAGTCATGCACCCTCATATAAATGCATAGTAAGAGTTGTAAGAAAATTATTGCATCATCACTACTGAAGGCCCTTGAGTCCATATCACATTTTGAATCCTTAGCCTTCTTGTATCCATTTTGAACTGCCTCAACTTATTATAGTTTGAATATCCATCTTTGGATCTATAAAGGATACATATACATTCCCATAATTTCAAGCAACTATACTTCTTGTTCTTCCCTTTGTCCTTGGGACAACCTCCCACTCTCAAGGCCTCCTTGATGAAATCTAAAGTCTTCCTTTTGATTTCTTTAACAAGAAACAAACCCTACACCTCATCAATCTTCAATTTTGAAGCAACAATAATAGTCACCATCAAGGGATTGTCTCGACTATCAAGCAAAGAACTCAAGAGAGTAATGCACTATTCCTCCTTGTCCATCTTTATAACCATAAATGCCAACTAGGTCACCAAAGTGTTGAATACATTCAAATTCCCTATCACTGAATCATGATCACCCATATTCAATGAATAGAACTCTTCCATAAAAAATACTTATTCAATAAGGTCTTTCTTTGATACAAATTCCCAAGCTTACCCTAGAAAATCTTCTTGGTGGTGGTCTATGTCAAAACAATTAAGAGCACCAAATATACAAGTCATAGCTTAATGAGACTCCTTCCCTTCCAATAAAGCACTTTCTAGTCCTCATCATTCAATCTAAATAGTTTTTGGTCCACTATCACAATCCGTAGACCTCTATGATCTACAAGTATATTCTCCATCTTGAGCTTCCAAAGCTCAAAGTTAACATTGAATTTATCCACCACCAATCTAGATGTCTTTTTCATGATTGTATGTTGAACTACAACAAATCTTCAACTCAAACAAGAGTTAATAGAAATAAGCCTCGTTCCTCATAAGGATCTATCAAGCTAGCCAACCTCTCACACCAAATGAATAAAAATAAGAAAAGATATGCAAATAATTTTCATAAATAATCCTATGAGAAGAGTGTCATAAGCTCTCCAATCTAAATAATTTTTAGTAGCATTATGGAATAAAAATGACACAAATAAAATGCCAAGAATGAACTATCACAATACATCACATAAGAGTATGAGACACTAATATACCTTGGAAAAAACACTAAAAAGGGTTGATTTTTGGTTTTTGTGGTGATGTGGAAATGATTTTCTTTTTAAGCAAAGGGAGGAATGTGCATTAGCTTAATTAATTAAACAATAATTTGTATAATTCATTAGTAATAGAGGCATGTTAACATATAATTTAATTAATTGAGCTAGGAGTCTAATTAATTAAATAAATGTGATTTATTTATCTTTTAGAAGAAAGATAATCTAATTAATTAAATAATTTTATATAATTAATTAATGAAGATGTGATGCAAGATTAATGATGCACATTGATGGAAGCAAGATGATGTTAGGTTAAAACATGGAAGCAAATTTTAATTGTTTTACATTACTATACTAAGATGTAATATTTTAACATCTCATTATCAAACCAAATAGAACCACATAACAAAATAAAAATCATATGTTTCAAATTTTGGTTTTGCATAATACACCATTACAATATAAATCTTATATCTCCAATTTTACAAAAATAAATTGTGAAAGAAAAAAAATTGAATTAAAACTAACTTCAATTACCAAACATACTATTAACACTTAGAGGATATGAACCTTCATCCTTGAAAGTTAAAATTAAACATCTTTGCCAATCAGGCTACTTATTGACAATTTGTTTCGATTCAAATAATCTTTTTGAAAAAAAAGGATCTTAAACTTTCACTCCAACATTTAAATTACCTCTGCATGCCTCTTTTCTCCAAGCATTTACTAGGCTTTGATAGGATCTTGCTGGGGGCATCCTACTGGAAGCTTGCTGGGTAGTTTCTTCCTCCTCCTGGGATTCAATATAATATGCAAAGCTTCCCCTCAATACATAAAAGCTTTCTGGGGTACTTTATACAATCAACATGGTTGTCAAGGCTTGAATTCTTACACACTGATGTACAACTTTTATATGCTATCAAATAATATAAATTTTATTGTGCTGTTGTAGTTATTCTTGATTTTCTGGGTACTTTCTACAATCAACATGGTTGTCAAGGCTTGAATTCTTAGGCACTGCTGTAGCTTTTATATGTTATCAAATAATATAAATTTTGTTGTGCTGTTGTAGTTAGACAGCGGGTGTATGCTCCTCCCAAATTGACTGTGCTTCTACATTTGTTGTAGTCTAACAATATGTAGGATATGGACATCAAACCTGCAGTAATGGATCAAAAGCAATATTTTTAAACTAACTTTGTATTCTCCTTCAATCATTGCCTATGTCCTTTACGAATGCTCCATTGCTTAAGCCAAAGATGGGTTTCCCACTTATAGGTATAGGAAGGATAAATGTTCTAAAACTATATTGAAAACGGTGAGAATACACAAAGAATAATAATCCCACCACGATTTCACTAAATTGATAACAATATACTATAATGGCTTAACATAGATGACATCAAAATCTCTCTTGAAATTGGAAAAGTGGTTAGAAGTATTAAGGATTCCAAAGTCCATATTTCAGAAAAAGCTTTTTGAAAAGACCTGTAAGACATTTAAAAATTCGTCTCAACCTCTTGGATTGTGCTACACCATTCATTGTCAAGATGTATATGTGTAGGATCACAGATTGGAGCTTTTTGAATATCTCCTTATAATAGTACAAATTGAAAAGCATAAACAATAGTATAAACATCAAGGCATGCATGAAAAGACATGATAAATTCATCTGACAACTTAGTGATCCTGTAACCACAACTTTTGCCCAAGATGAAAGTCCATGGCTTATAGTCTGGTTTAATTCTACACAACTTTTTTATGAGAGTAAGCATGTAGATTTTCATGAAGTAATCCACAAGAAAAATAGTCCCAACAACAACATGGTGAACTTTAACTAGAAACGACTGTGTCCTATTCACTTTTATTTACCAGATTGTTGATTATTTCTACATAAATGCTTAAAAAATGTGAACTAGTAAATATTATTTCAAGAATTTAATTGTCTTTATCTAAAGACCATATCATTTCAGTTTTATAAATAATATCTCTGTTGTACAAGGATTGTGAATTTTGAATAAAAAAGGAGTTATATGGAGCTTAATTGCTTGCATGTAGGGATTAGACTAGCACTTTTGAGGGTAAAATGAACATAATGTTCTGGGACATCACATGCAGCAACCACAATGAACAGTGCAAATCACAGCAACTCTAACAAACCATTTCCAAATTATACAGGCTTAAGTACAAAACTATCCAAGGCTTGTTTATGACAGAACTAAAGTTACTCTATCAAACTGAAGCATTTTCAGAAATCTCAAACAGAACAATATTGATAATCTTGAGAGTAAAAGATAAACGTAAGCCAAGTTAACTAGGGTATTGTTGCAATGGATTTGCAAAACTAGAAAGAATATTGCAGATCAGAAATTATACCACTATTAGCTGCAAACAGGGGTAAAGTATACATATGTGAGAAGAAGAATCTAAGATTGACTTAGAAACCCAACGATTAACCAGGTTAAAGTTTATACCACAACTTAAGTAGATAATGGATTATCACAATGACTAACCAATCAAAAGAAGTACAATAATGAAGATTGTGCAATATGATCCGACATTGTAGGAATGCAATTAGGCTGCTCTGATTATCACTTTTATTGTTAAAGTTCAAGCTATGTAGAAGAAAGCAATGCAAATTTTTTCTGTAAGTGGATATCTTAATTGTGGATTGGAAGGAAAACTGTGGGCGGAGCTAACCTGATCTAATGATTGTTCCCTTTGATTTAATCTAGAGAAAAATGATCTAAACATGCAGCAATTTGAAAGTAAAACTTAAACAAGTAAATCTATAAGACTTTCCCTTCAACTATTCAAAATATGTACATGGCTCATATGAAAAGGAATAAACCATAGAACCTTCAATCCCTTGATAGGAATGAATTTTCAATTGTATACATCCTTTAAAGTAAAATGTAGTGGCTTCCCTTTCATAATGATATTAAAAGCCTGAATGACATTTGCCATATATGATATTATATAAAACTCGTGACATCAGGGTTTTAAATATATCTAGAGGAGTCTCCAAAAAGCATTGTAAAGTGAGGTAATGAGTATTCAATGTAAAACACAGTGCAACAGACTGACAAAATTAAGAGAAATACTTAGAAAAAGATACAGGGCAACAGACTGACAATTTAGTCTCAACAAACATGCTGTTTCAACAGTGTATCTAAATGATTTTAGCATGTTTTGGAAATAATTGTATAAATAGTTTTCCATCACTGTTTCAAATAATGCTCAATGGTTTATCATAAATAAAAAAAATCAAATCATTAACAATATTTGCAAAAGCCGTACAGATGCATAAAATAATTCATTTTTCCATTTTGTTCATTAGCTGTAATTCAGAGAAGAATGTTGATTAAATTATCATAGATTAAATGAAAAGATTGCAGAAAATTAAATCAGAACTGAAAAAAATTCACAAACATGAGAACACAAAGATTTATAGTGGTTCACCAATTTGGCTACATCCACTTTGAAGGAGGTCTTTATTATCTCAGATGTTCAAATACATTTACAGCAGCATAACATTAGCAATTATATGATGCCAATTACATTATCCATTTTGGATAAAATATCTGAAAAAACGAGAATACGAAGAGACAATGCAATTGGAGGGGAAAGCAAAGTGACCATTGGGCTTCAACTTCCAACTTCCAACAATGCGATGGATTCCATGTGTTCTTCATCAAAGTGGGACAGCAGCAAAATCAGGAAGGTAAAGATACTTGTAACATACCTTGGCCTAGGCGAGTTCCAAGCCCTTTCACACCAATCCAACCCTTGACGAATCTGTGGTAATTTATATCTTGAACTATCATCACTGCTCCAAAATGCTTTCTTTAGGAGATTAGATGATCGTTAGACTTGACTTGATACTGTATTGGCCAAAATGTTTATTGAATTCTTTTTCCACTTGGTTGAAATAAACTAACCAGACCAGGGAGACCCTTGGATTGTGGATTGGTCCTCAGATATTTAAAGACATAATAGCGGGGTTTGAGGCTTTTCTCTACGCTCTAATTCAAAATCACGGGATTCAAAGCAACAATCTCGAGCTCCAGACCAAATCAAGAAATCCATGTTTTCTTTTATTTTCTTTGTTTTAACTACAAAATATTTCAGGGCTTCTCTTAAGAATTAGATGAATCTCATCCTCTGCCATACCAAGGTTCGCCATATGTTTAGTCATTTTTTCCAGGGTTTCAAAACTATAGCCAAAAGCTGCTCATAGGGCTCCCAAAAATGCAGTGGAACCTTCCAAAATTCCTATATAATTCTTCACATACTCCACTTTAGGTTTCACCTGCCTCTTGAAATTGGGCATCAAAAGATCAGGCACCTTTTTGAGCACTTGGCTCAAATGGACATTTGAGCCAAATAGGTTTTTAAGATGGAGGATTCTAGGAGCGAGAGAGTTTTCTTGTCTAATGGTAAGCAGATTGGGGTTGCAAGATATAATACGTGGCATGTCCTGAGAGCCCATTTGTTTCAGGAATTCCATCCTAACCTTCAACTCTCCATTCGCCTTGAGTGTAAGAAAGGATGGCTTTCTAACAATAGTGCTCTTAAGTTGGTTTTGAGTGAATCCAAAATATGTCAGGGTATGAATGATTTCTCTAGTGATGTGATCAGATTTGCTCCTCAACAGGGTTGGTTTACTTCTCATGAGTGTTCTAACTTGAGAAGAAGAAAACTCACATTCTTTTGTTGAAAAATCTGATATACCATTGAGTGAGGGTGAGGAAGGAGATGATGATGAAGAAGAAAGTGGTAAGATTGGTCTAAGTGCAAAGGATGGAGGATGCAGTGAGATTGTTAGAGAGGGGCATGACAAACGTCTCAGTGAACAATCAATGTATAAAGAAAACAATATTGTCATCATATTCAATGGAAGATAAAGAGCACAGGTGAATGAGATATGGATATCTGTAACTCGCGGCAGCCAGAGGTTTTTAAGAACATTTCTTCCTCTAGCATTAGGGCATATCTGCAGGCATCTCGAACAAGATTAAATTTTTTTCATAAAAATCCTTTTATCCAATGCTTCTATCATTAAAAAACCTCATAAAGGTAATCCTAATGGGGAAAATTGTACACATTCACTTTTTCCCTTCGTTTATTCACTTAAATTGGGTTTGATGGTTTGAGTTTTGATGTAGGGAGTTACAAAAATAATTTGAATATAATCTCATATTATATTCACGCATCTTTATGTATTAGTTTAGATTTATAATTTTTATTTTTTTATTTATTTTTATTTAAGATAAATCAACAATGTATAAATAATTTTTTTTATAAGTTTATTTCACTTATTCTTAAAAAAAAAATCATTACTTGTCAACTCGAACATGATATGTGTTAATGTATATATTAGAATGTTATATAAAAGAATAAGCTTTAATTCAAAGAACAATCTACATCAAGTATTGTATCATCAATTTACATTATTATACTAATGTAATGACATACCAAGTCATGTTGCATGGTTTCTTTTGTTTTCAAACATTGTTTCAAATAGTTAAATTAGATCTAAGGACCTATGTTGAGAGGTCATCTTTGGTTAGTATTGGTAATTGGATTTGTCACTACAATTTTTTTTAGTATGACAAGTTCAATGGGTAGTGACAAAGAGTTCCAATAGTTGCATCAAGGAAAAAAATACACCTAACACTTTGAATACATGTATAAGGGATTCGTTGAATATTGTTTTGAAGCTTTTAAGAAAATGAACTTGGCATAAACATGGAGGCGTAGATAGTGGTGTGAACAGTCTTGCATAGTTCTTCAAAGATATGTCATCTCATGGAATGCACTAGCACGGGATATGCATACATATGAATTTGTTAAAAATATTTTAGAAACTTTTAGGTGAATGTATTTGGTAGGCATAAAGTTGAATGCCAAAAACTCACACTTGTAGCAAAATGGATGTTTTGAAAATTAGATGAATTTATCAGAGGTTTTTGAAACTTTCGAGTAGATGAAAATGGCAAGTATAATTCCATATTTCATAAGAATTTCTAGCCCATGTAAAAAAGAGGGTTTTGAAACAATGTATGACATCTATCAAAGCACAATATAATGAATATTTTTATTAGTTATTGCAGTTGAAATTGTAACCCCTTAATGAAAGCATAAACATGACAAGTCAATTATTTGCAAAGTCTTAAAGAAATGCATCCCATGGACTTTAATGATTGCAAGATATGCTCAAAATCCATAGTTTGAAACATTAAAGTTTTTTCCTTGAGTACAATAGTAAGGTGTGGAATCAAATAAGTTCATCTTTAGTGTTGTTTTAAATGTATGTGAAAGGTTAGCAACTATGGGAGTTGCAATAAAGTAAAATACAATGTTTAATTAAAAGGCTAGATGAAATAGTATAGGTTCCAACCTAGTTGCATTTGAATAAAGCATAAAAATCACTTGACAAAACATTAACATAGAATCTTAATAATCTCCTTACAATTATGAAATACAAATATCAGGGGTATTTTTTTTGTCAGTTCGAGACTGTACACTTCCTGAGATTACAAACACAAAATTGGGACACATCAACCTACAAAATTTATGGAAAACCATGGAGGAAGGAAAAGGATCACCATTGGCATAAAACATATTTGAAAGAATATTGGCTCATGTTGTCGCCCTCACGATAGCAATTCAATGTCTTGATTTGATTCTAAAGAGAATGAAGGGTTATAACCCCAAAACTAGAGATGTCAAAACTGATGATGATAAACTAGTGGCCAAGTTGGATAGTGTTTCTATTGGGATTACTCTTAAATTTCCTATTTAAGAGATCAATTTATGAACATAGAAAAAGGAATTACACAACAATATTCACTGAGAAGAGAAAGGTCGATGTCTCAACACCATGACAAGAAAGTGGTGATAGGTGTCAAAAGGAAGTAAATCTCAATTATTGAAGATTATTCACAAGTCCCTCCTCATCAAGAAGTTTCTAGTATGATTGTTTTGATTCACAGATTGATAATAAATGGGGACTCAAATGAGTTTGAAAATGGATGTATTTTTTCATTATTATTATTATATGTATTGGAAGCTAATTTAGTAATTGGGTAAGTCTTATTAGTGATAATTTGCATAATTAGTTGACTTGCTTTGAGGTGAATCGACATTTCTATATGTCTTACATCTTTTATGCAATCTTCAATATGAATACATGGTCAGGTCTTTGTACTAGAGGAACATATGATAACTTGACCCAAATTTGTGAATTTTATCTATAACTATAGTTAGAATAGAGTTACAATAACTTCAAGTGTCATGTTAACAGTAAGAACATATCAAGGAAACATGGGACTTAAGTTATCTCTAGAAGCAATTATTCTTATCAAGAACTATGTGAGCTATTTTTACCATTTTCCAATATTCACTTACATTCAAGTGGGAGGATATGATGGCTATTCATATAAGTTTTCAAGGTACATAGGTGATAAACTCATCCTGATAAAACTTTGTAGGCAAATTGGATAGTAAAAAAAAATGCAAAGAAAGATATATGATTGGAACTCTATTTCCTATTGGCCTTAATCATTATAGGTGCAAATTGTCTTTTGATGCTCTAAATATTGAGCAATCACTGGAAAAGTTAAATATTTACTTTTACACTATGATCTATTCCCCTTGATAGCAAAGGTTATGTCAAAAATAATCTAGATCTTTGTGTCAAATACTATCATTTTCCAGAAATTGAAGCATTTTGGAAGGACTGATGATTAATATGAAGTGAAAAGAAATATTTAAGCTCACTCTAGAATAGATTATGGAATTTAGACTTGGTTGGGATGTGGAACGGATAGAAGATGATAGTTCAGATCTAATCAAATCCCCTTTATTTTGAAAATGTTCAAATACAACCTTTACCACATATCAATTGGGAAAATAAGGTAATAAGAGAAAATGGTGAAAGGAATAGACTCATGTTCTCAAGAGGTCAATAGATTGGGTAAAGAGAAAGGTCATTTAAGTGATAACTATCAATTTTTCATATAATTATGGTTCTTTGAGAAGAAGGAATGATAAACAAGAAATTTCTTCTTCTTCTTCCCTTTCTCAAACTTCTATTTTGACCACCAATTCTCATAAAGATATCCAAGGAAGTGATGATAATGAGGATCCATCTAAAAATAATAATTTCAAAAGTACATGTGGAGATGATTTGAAATAAAATAAGAAGATATCAAAGCTAAAAGAAAATTTATTGAATCCCATACAAGAAGAAACTGAAGAAAGAGAGTCTATGGATCCTAAAGTCAAAGAGAGACTATGGATACTAAAGACTATCGCAATGGTGATGAACACTTACCAGTCATCTCTTATTTCATTCTTATCATATCTCCTCGTGGTAAGCCTCATTATCCTCTTGTAGCATAGCCTCACTTTTTCCAATCATGAACACACTTCTTAAAGATGTCTCCTTCCCATTCATTCCTAATCCACCTACATCATTTAATCCACCATCTATGGATATTCCAGAGACTTCACAAAATCCTACTTCCTCTTGGATGCAACAAAGCTTGCACCTAAGGAAAAGAAGAGTCACTCAATTGGTTATTCCAAAGTTTTATAAAATTTATAATCTACTTCAACTTGGTCTTATAAGCTTAAGAAAACTAAGGTTACATCAATATTGGTAGAAGATTTGATGTAGGAGCACCCGGGCGCACATGAAATCAACATCACCCAAAAATATTTTTAGTTGGTTGTTTCAGTTTTGGCATCTATCAACATAAGAAACTTTGTTGTATAGAGTTTTCGCCAAAACGTCATTTTAAGGCTCCAGGGCAGTTTTCGAAAATTATTTCTGGAAAAATCATAAGGACTCGAGTAAATTCCTTTTGCAAGGGAATTCTTGGAGGTACCATGTGAAATATGAAAAAATAATCAAAGTCATATCTTTCATCCAAATAGGAGAAATTTCATTTTTTTCGCCTGTCGACACCCGACTCCGTCAATTTGCGTAATTGAATGAAAGAAATATTTAGCCATTTAGACAACTATTTGAGGAGGATTAAAATGGTTTTTATTACCAAATAGATGCAATAAAACATGGAGAAGAAAAAGGTCAGACATATTCTAAATGAAAAATATAAAAATAAATAAAAAATTGAAGGCCACTTGGGTCATAGACTCACAACAAAGAGAGAAGACTATGAAAATAACAAATCAATGAAAAACTATAGCTGGTGATAGAGAAAAGGGATGCCCAAGCAAAGGAAAATAGAATGAGAGCAGGGGTGTCATCACTGAAGAGAGGTATTTGGAAACTAGACAAAGATACATACATAGTGTAGAAATTTAAAAGACCAATTCTAGCATGGAGTTAAAAGGTGAATGAAGGAGAATGAAAGTTTGAAGAATCTAGTGTGAGGATAGAAGGTGTATACACCTATGTGAAATAAATGATAGCATAAATTAAAGAAGAGAATAGACCTGTGTGGAGATAAAAGAGTAGGTCATAGACTTGGTTTTCATAATTGAAAGTATTGAGGATTGAATTGAAGTTGCAGACCTATTAGAGGAATAAGTAAATATAGAAGCAAATTAATAAAGAAGTAAAATGCCATTGTTTGCAAATGAAGAGGGGTTGTGACTGCAGACAAGAATCTGACTGAAATAAAATTGAATGAGAAAAGAGAAAATTGTATGAGATGCCAGAGAACAAATATTATAAATGTTTTGTTTCTTGGAATATGAATTTAAATAAAATAAGTTTGAATTGCTTTCAATATTTATTTGTGTGAAAGTTTGGATGTGAGTATGAATTGATTTATGTTGAATGGTCATAGATTTATAGTGCAATGTAAAATGAATTTGTGTGAAAATTTGGTTGGTACATTGAGATGGGTTTTCCTCTACATCAATTCGTATTAGAGCTGGTAGTCTTGAGAGTGGAGAGAATCAACTAGGACCTACGAGTAGAGAAGAGTGAGATGGCAATGGAGAAGAAGCTCATGTGAGGGTTGTTGCAAGTAGGAGTCCTAAGCAATGAAAGAGATTGAAGCTGTGAAAATATTGAGAATATGATGTGGATTGTAGATTGAGGTGAGATTAAGCAACAAGTGAGATGGGAATATTGATGAGGAAGAATCTTGTGATATGGGAGGGTTGGATACATTATGAAAAGAGAAAGATTTTGTTAATGATGGTTGACATTAATGTGAGAGTGGATAGATTGGAAGAAAGACAATGTGAAGAAATTATCAAGCATGATAAGGGAAAGAGTGATAAGTTTGTACCAAAGGTATTCCATGAGAAAGGCATGAAAGGAAAGGATGAGGAAGATGAAGAGTTGTTTGCAACAGCAGTTGAAGATGAAGAAGTGGGTAGTGAGAATGAAGAGGATGAAGATGCAGTGATGGAATGTGAAGAGGTTGCATTAGTAGAGCATGAAGAAGATAATTTATTAGCATGGATTTTGGCGATAGAAGAAGAGTGGTTTGAGAAGATCATTGATGAAGATGAGAAGATGCACATTGTAGCGAAAGATGAGGAAATACAAGTTGTAGTTGTGAACAAAGATGATGTAAATCTATTTTATGATAATATTTTGTTTTTAGATAAGATGGTAGATGAAGAGATGGTTAGAGAACAAAATCATGTAGAGAAAATGGAGAATGTTGTAGATATATTGGTGTCTAGATGCTACAAGTTTGTGCATAGAAATTGTAAAGGATATTGTAGGACTTGGTGGAGGTGGTCGGTTTGTGGTGGGATTGATCTTATGAATGAGGAACTAAAAGAAGGAATAATTTGGTGGAGGATGGTACATGCTGGATGTGAATCCATGAGAGGAGAGAAGGGTGGTGAATGTAGTTGTGGAAGGAGGATGGTGCTTGTGCTGGAAAAAGAGAAAGAAGAAATAACCCTGTGCACATTTCACAACGATGGAGTTGGCTGCATATTGCTTGCAATCTAAAAGAATGGTTCTACCATTCAACTCCACTTTTGTGAGCC